>CM039131.1:4403270-4568270 GCA_022036555.1 Microstegium vimineum
AGGATGAGGTGATCCGAAGTGTTGAGCAGCAGGAGCTTCATGGCTTGGATACTGGAGCTGATATGACTCCTGAGGATACTTCTTCCAACAGCTCAGACGCCGACTTCCAGCCAGTTCCTCCTATGCCCCCACGGGCTCACGACACTGAGGCTGGCGGCTCTGGCTCCGCTACAGAGACTATGATGCTGAAGATACTTGATCGTCTCAATGAGCAGCAGAGCTCCTTAGTCACTGCAGTTACTCAGGTCCAGCATAGACAAGATGAGATGCAAAGGCAGTCTGAGGAGCGCCACTTTGAGATGCAGCAACAGATGCTTGCCATGCAGTTGGAGTCACAACGCTTACAGCTACAATCTCAGCAACTTCAGCAGAAGAACATGGCCTTTATGGCCCACATGATGAAGTGGACTGGCGCCCCTCCTCTTGAGTTCCCAGCTGCACCTCAGATCCAGATGATGAGTACATCACAACCCTCTCAGTCAGTTGGTCAGCTAGCAGGACCACAACATTCAGTTGGCCCCTCAGTTGGCCCTTCAGTGGCTCCTTCGAGTTCCACCGGACAAACCGTCACTCCCACCCTAGTCGTATAGTCCAGTGGACTTCAGGGTACCGGATTGACCACCCCGTTCCAGTCCCCGGCGACTCAGGTCACACAGTGGTTGGACACCTTCAGCCCGACTCAGTAGTTCACCCCTCTCACTAACGGTTTCACGCCGCTCTCTGTTACAATGGGTGCTACTGCCAGAGATCTCTCCGCGTCGTTCAGCGACATTACAGGGCAGCCGTCCCCCACTGGTCAGCAGATAGCAGCAGAGGTTGAGGCAGAAATGGTTGCACCGATAGCTGCTCAGCATCGCTCTTCAATAGCTTCCTCAGAGGCTACACACGACAGTCGGGTTCCAGCCGTTTCCACTCCACCCACAACTGCAGTTGCTACCGATGCCACTGTGGTTACTACGACTCTAGTACAACCTCCGCAATCTCCGGTCCTTCAGACTCCAGTCGAGTCCGTGCATGAGGCACAACCGGATACCGCAGCTCCTGAGGCTCCAGCAGCGACACTGGCACCGGATTCTGCTCCTACTCCTACCCTAGCTACTGCTCCAAAGTCCTCGACAGCAGAGATAGCAGGCCTGTCAGCTTCTGACCCCCAGACCGCTTCACTTCCAGCGTCAGACACTCAGGGGAGGACTCAGATGATGAGACCTACTTGGCCGCGTTCAGGGTGCTCGACCGCTCCACGGCTGCTTCCACTCCGCCTCCAGACACCTAGTTTTGGTGCTTCGACGCCAAAGGGGGAGAGGGAGAGTCGAGTAGATGGACTAACTTCAGGGGGAGCTAGTAGGATTCATTCTTTTGATGTGTATTAACTCTATCACATCTTGCATCACGTTTACCGTCCTTATGAATTGTATAATATGTGTGATGTTTGAGGCTTGATGGTTGTGTGACATGTGTGGACCTTTACCTATATATTTCATGTCACCTGGTTATGCTATATTGCTTCTGCGCTAATCTCTGATCTTTTGGCTATAGCATATCCATTATGAAATCAAGTACTATGCTCAATTCATATCTAGTGTGCTTGTCATGGCTTGAATGGTTAGGCATTTTTTTTTGTCTTTCTTATCACTAACCCATGCCTATCTCATGTCAAGTCATGTTTTCTCTTATCAAAATTCACTCATTATTCTCTACTCGAGCTTGTATTGTCGTCAATCACCTAAAAGGGGGAGATTGAAGAATCATGGACCCTTGTGTTTAGGCAATTAACGACAATGCTAGGTCACTATGACTAACATGTCTTTTGCAGAGGCAAAGTCATTTGTGTTAGGTCATTAGTGATACAATTTGAATGGGCTTAATGGATATTCATGCCCCCAAGATGGAAATCGTTTCGGTTGCAAAGGATGATGATACAAGTTGAAGACTAGGCTAGTTCTTAGTGCCATAAGGTTGAGAAGGGCACTAAGTATAGCTAGGGTTTTGTTTTTCCTTTGATCGTACTATAAAGGGGGGTATGAGATTAGTAGCTTGACCTAGGAGAGTTTTGGAGAGTGGGTATATGCACACTTGTCACAACTAGTCCTAGAGACCTTGCTTTCAGCCCTTGGTTAACCCTAGAAATGGTAGGAGCAAAATCCCTCGAGAGATCTCAGCGAAATCAGTTGAAATAGGGGGAGAAAGAGGCTCCAGACCAGTCTGCCAAGTAGGCGTCGGACCAAGGAGAGTGGTCCGACGGTCCCTGACTTAGGCAAAAGTCCAGCTCGAGAAGCTCCGGACCACCTGTCTGGAGAGCGTCGGACCATAGGAGAGTGGTCTGATGGCTCGTGTCAGAGAGAGAGAGAGCCTGAAAGAAGGCTCCGGACTAGTCCGACGGTGAGTCCGACGCTTCAAGACAGGAGGTTGTTTTCATACAGTAAGCTCCCTGGCTCCGGACCAGAGCGTCGAACCAGGGCTCCGGACCAAGGAGAGTGGTCTGGTGGTTCGAAGAAGAGAAAATGTTTTCACTCAGTGAGCACCCTGGCTCCGGACCAGTGCGTCGGACCAGGGCGTCGGACCAAGTAGAGTAGTCCGACGGTGCCTGAGTTGGAATTCAGAGTGAGCTCCGAACTAGTGTGCTTGGTCCGGTGGTGTGAGCTCCGGACTAGTCCGCTGGCTTCGTAGAGAAAAGAAAAGGCAAAAAAACGGCTAGTTTTGGAGGTGGGGACTATTTATAGTTGCCCCCTTCGTCCTTAGGAGCTCTCTTGGCCATTATTTCAGTTGGTGACACCTTGAGAGAACCTTTGGAGAGTCAAGTGCCTAGTGAGGGAGAGATTAGAGAGAGTTCATCTTGTTCTTCCCTCCTAGAGTGATTAGGAGTGGCTTGCGTGCATCCATCCACCTTCCTAGCCTTGAGTTGGTCAAGTGAAGATCTTGTGCTTGTTACTTTTGGTGTTCGACAGCACCTAGACGGTTTGGTGGTGTTCGGAGGAAGTGATCGCCGGAAGATTGTCGGCGGCTCTTCTCCAAGCTTCTGTGATCGGTTGTGGGCGATTCACCGAGCCGGAGTGGCGAAGAATCAGCCCGTAGAGAGCACTCTACCCTTGCGCGGGTAGAGGGGGAGCGATACCTTGCGAGGTGTTCCAACGAGGACTAAGGGGGTGTGTCGACACCTCGATACCTCGGGAAAACATCGCTTTGTCACTGAGAATCTCTTTTCCCTAGCTCTTTACATTTCCGCATTACATTTCGTCTTGTTCTTATCTTTCCTACTAGAATTGCTTAGGTTGTTCTTAAATTCTATGAACTGCTACCGCTTTCTAGCTAGGACACACGGACGGTAGGCACTAGGGGGTGATTGACATTTGATAGGTTTTCATATTTGCTTTAGAAATTTAAAACAGCCCAATTCACCTCTCCTCGTGGACATCTTGATCCTTTTAAGGGCATAGAGGCACCAAAAGACAGTTGCAAAGCCAAACATGTGGGAAACTGGCACCAAAGTGATGGCAGATATTTTTTTTTTTGGAATGAAAGTTGCGAAGCTGTGTTATTATTGGGCGTGCAAATGCGCCCCCTCCCTGAAAACTCACAAAAACAGTAGATAATTTTACACATGTATATGCACCTACGAGATAAGCACACAACTCTAATTTACTCTAGATTCACCACCGGGAATGATAATGTTTTTTTTAGTAGAAAACTAAGGTAGAAGACGAATATTCAAATAAGAACCGAAGAGAATGGGCCCTGTAAAACGAAGAAGAATGGGTAAGATAAATTCGGAGTGGATCTTTTTGTTGCCTGTCCACTAGCAGATGAGGCTCTTTATAGGAGAACGGACGGCCAGGATTAAGTGACCGGGGAGAAGTCACTAATTCTTACAGGCCAGAGAGAAAAAGCGCGCGCGTACGAAATTTTTTTTATACCCATTATAGTGGTGTGTGGCTGAGAAAACTGGTCCCAAAAGAAGCCCACAAATAAAAAAAAATTACTCTCCCTCTCTCCATCCGCTATCCACTACGAAGCCAGGTATCCTGCTACTTATTGGGAACCATATTGCAATAAAGAAAATGAAGAAAACCTAAGCCTCAGCTTCTTTTCATATACACACAAACGGGTTGGCCATGCAGACGTGAAATCGTCGTCTGTGCTGCACGGCAAACATGCATATCAAAATTACACGCACCGCAGGGCGCAGGCCATCCGCTGCGGACCATCCACACCAGACAAGCACTCTTTACACATTGTAAGAACGAAAACGGAAACAAAGAAAAGAAGAGAAACGCACTCCTGGTCCTGGCCCGAGCTACCTTCCATGGGTTGATAACTCTTGGCAGTTTCTAGGAATGGTATACTGTTATTCCGTGTGATCGATGCGTTGTGCGCTAAGAGCATCCCAAACATTTACTTAGTGGTCCTAAGAATTCCAGGAAGCCCGATGGCTGCGCCAGACTCTGTTCCTCAGTTTTTGAAGGCAGGTGTCTAAGGAATGCCCTAACAGCACCTGTCACCCCGTCTTCAGATTCCATGGCTTTCGCCACCTCTACAGCCTTGTCTTTCACCTGAAATTACTTGGGGAATTACTTAAGCACTTATTTGTAGTGACATAAATCCAAGGGAATACAGTAACCTGGCCCCATGCCAATAGATACAGCTTTTTATAGCTATAGTGTATACAAAATACAAAAAAATTCCCTACTTGAATTCAAGAAATTATTTTCTATCCTGAAATTGAATATATAAACTAAGTAATGCAAAACGCATATCTGCTAGTTTAGTGGCATAAATAAGAGATCTAGGTGGCCAGTATGAGTCCAGTTGTCAGCATGAAAACTATGCTAATTGTGCTGACGACCAGACGTATATACTACACATTATTCATAATATCTGATTGCATCGGACCATCCATCTATTTCTGCTTGCTATCTATCTCAGTATGGAAGGGAAAACACAGTAACATCGAGAAAATAATTTATGCTCTCTGGCCACAAATTGCTTAACTTACCTCTGGTTTCATCATGAACTTTATAGCATCGACCAACTTCTGCAAACCAAACTGATCAACTGGAATAGGGGGAGGCCCTAGCCCTCTTGCATGCACCCGGTCACCCCAGAAAGGTTGGTCACCAAAGAAAGGTACAATAGTCGTAGGACACTGCAAATCATATACTAATGTGAACAACTAAATTAAGTACAACTGTATAACAAACCTCCGAGAATACTAGTGTGCAGCAACAGCAAGAAAGGTACTTTTAGACATATGTTTGATTCCATAAAAATGCAAATGTTTCAAAGTGACACATATAGGCTGAAATTCAAGTAAGCAAACAGTAATTTAATTCTTTGGTAGCAATGGTGGGCATTGGATGGTGGAAGCATAGGAGCGGCTGTATATATGATGGTGCTTCACCTAATTTCAGCAACATCATGCAGGACATAAGAGATGAGCCACGATATGTTGTATGGCCGGGGCCAAAGGCCTAGTAGCTATCGCCATGATTCTTGCTTTCTTTGCTGGTCGTAGGCTCATAGCCTAGCTGTTTTTTGGCAGGTCTTCATGCAATTAACATCATCCTATTGGGTTTGTGGTGTATGAGTCTTCTTAGACTCCATTTTCCTCTTCTTAATATAATGATGGGCAAACTCTCCAGCGCGTTTGAGAAAAGAAAAACTTATTTAAATTGAAATAAGGCACGGAGAGCGCACTTACCGCTGCTTTAAGACCTGCAGCTGTCGTTCCAGCACCACCATGATGCACCTATGGAAGCAGGAGAATGAAAGAGTATTTAATGTAAAATTGTAGTCACTATATATATACAAATGCTATTCTACACCCTAGGTGTAGAATACCTATTCTACACCATGGACCAGCCCAACCAACTAATTAATCGAACCAAACCCCACGCGCAGACCCTTCCCCCCTGTAGAGAGATAGCGGAACACCTCTTACCCTTAGGGGTTGGGTGGCTTTCATATATATAGTCATACATGATTTGGAGTACAAGTAAACACAATTACATAGGACCCCCTAGGATATATACAATTATATATCTAACACTCCCCTGCAGTCTAAGCGGGAGTATTGCGGATGCAAAGACTGGACTTAAAATCAGTAAATAACTGTACAGGCAAGCCCTTAGTCATGATGTCAGCGAACTGATGAGAGGACGGCACATGGAGCACTCGAAGTGGATGTCGATCTCAATATGCTTGGTCCGGTGGTGATGGACAGGGTTAGCTGTCATATACACAGCACTGACGTTCTCACAGAAAACAACGGTGGCAGAAGACAGTGGCAGATGCAGCTCCTGAAGCAACTGGCGCACCCAACAACACTCGGCGACGGCGTGGGCGACAGCACGGTACTCCGCTTCAGCACTGGAGCGAGAAACCGTAGTCTGCCGCTTCGAGGACCATGATACCAAGTTGTCACCGAGGTAGACGCAGTAGCCAGAAGTAGAACGCTGAGAGTCTGGACACCCTGCCCAGTCAGCGTCGGAGTATGCGGTGAGGGACTGGACAGGACCAGTTCCAAGGTGAAGCCTTGTGGAGAGAGTGCCCTTGACATACCGAAGAATCCGCTTGACCAGCGCGAGATGCGGCTCGCGGGGATCATGCATGAAGAGGCACGCCTGCTGAACAGCATAAGCCAAATCCGGTCGAGTCAGAGTCAGGTATTGGAGAGCACCGGCGAGGCGACGGAACTCAGACGGATCCTCGACAGGAGCACCATCCGAGGCCGAAAGCTGAGCCTTGGAGTCCACTGGCGTCGTCCTGGAGTGGCACTCAGCCATGCACTCGACAACGTACTGACGCTGGGATAGGAACAGGCCACTGGAGGAGCGCGTGACGGAGATGTCGAGGAAGTGGTGTAGCTCGCCGAGGTCGATCATCGCAAACTCAGAGCGTAGGCGCTCTGTGATGCGAGTACAGAGTGCTAAGGATGAGGCCGTCAGGATGATGTCGTCGACGTAGAGCAACAGGTAGGCGACACCATCGTTCTCTTTATAAATAAAGAGAGATGCATCGGATGCAGACGGGCGGAAGCCGAGTGTGCGAAGATGCGAGGCGAAGCGCTGGTGCCAAGCGCGGGGAGCCTGCTTCAGTCCGTACAACGACTTCTGCAGCAGGCACACGTGGTCAGGTGTCGAAGGATCAGCAAAGCCAGGTGGCTGCTGACAGTAGACTGTCTCGTCAAGATGACCATGAAGAAAGGCATTCTTCACGTCAAGTTGATGTAGAGGCCAGGAGCGAGAGGCGGCGATGCTGAGGACGATGCGAATCGTGGCCGGCTTGACGACTGGACTGAATGTCTCGTCGTAGTCGACACCGTACTGCTGGGAGAAGCCACGAACCACCCAGCGCGCCTTGTGACGAGCGAGCGTGCCATCGGAATGGAACTTGTGCCGAAAGATCCATTTGCCGGTGACGACGTTGGTGCGGGGTGGACGAGGCACCAGGCGTCAGGTGCCGTTGTCGATGAGCGCCTGGTACTCGTCGGCCATGGCCGCACGCCACTGCGGATCAGCGAGGGCGCCACGGTAGTCGCGTGGCAGCGGTGATGCGGTGGAGACGAAGGCACTGCTGTAGTCGACGGGAGTGATTGCGCCGGTCTGGAGTCCAGTCGAAGCGCAAACAGGGGCGCTGGGAGGTGCTGCAGCGGCGCCGAGCAGATCCGGCCGCCTGGGCCGTGGTGCCGGGCGCCGGAACAACACTGTTGGGCGCTGGTGCAGTGCTGCCGGTTCCCGGGGCAGAGGTGCGCGGCGCCGGGGCAGGGACTTCGGTCGGGGCAGCAGGACGCCGCTCGTAGACGCGGCCGAAGCGACCCGGCGGTGATGGCGGCGGCAGCAGAGGGCCGCAGGCGATCACGGCGGGGTCATCGATCGGAGCACCGGACGGAGGCACAGTGCCACGCCCGCCAGGCGCAGCCTGCGGTGACAGCGGGAAGTCGCTGTCGTCGTCGAGGAACTCGAGGGAGCTTGCCGTACTCGAACCTGCAGTGTTAGTGGCATACGGAAAGGATAGTTCATCGAAAACGACATGCCGTGAGATGATTATGTGTTGCGTGGAGACGTCAAGGCAGCGGTACCCCTTGTGGGAGGAGGGATAACCAAGGAAGACGCAGGTAGCGGAGCGAGGGGCAAGCTTATGTTTCGAGGTGGCTGAAAGGTTTGGGTAACATAGACAGCCGAACACGCGAAGGTGGGAAAGGTCTGGAGACTTGCCAAATAGGCGGGAGAAGGGAATCTCGATACCGAGGCGGAGCTGGGTCGGCGGTTGAGTAGGTATGTGGATGTGCTGAGCGGGCTGGAGGCATGGAGGCATGGAGAAGCATGGTGCGGTAGATGTTGTTGATGGTTCGGATGATGCGCTCGGCCTTGCCGTTCTCAGCTGAGGTGTACGGACAGGACATGCGCAGAAGGATGTTGTGGGCAGCGAGAAACCGAGCGATGGCGTGGTTAAGAAATTCAGTCCCGTTATCTGCCTGGATGCATTTAACTGGGAGGCTGAACTGAGTGCTTGCATATGCGCAGAAATCCACGAGATGTTGATGCACATCAGATTTGCGGCGAATGGGAAACGTCCAACAATAATGAGTATAACCATCCAATATAACAAGGTAATATGAATGACCAGAAATACTAGAAACTGGAGATGTCCATAGATCACAATGCAAAAGCTCGAAGGGTGCATGAGTACAGGACGTGGAACTAGAAAACGGTAGGCGAACATGTTTGCCTAACTGACACGCATGGCCCAAACTAGACGCAGACTTGATAGGTGGAACCAGGGACTGGAGACCGGTGACGGCGGCAGGACCAGGATGCCCGAGGCGGGCATGCCACAAGCTGGCGGTGTTGGTGGAGGTGGCAAAGGCGCGGTTGGTGGAGGCAGCTGTGGGGTAGGTGTAGAGGTCGCCGGAGCTATTGCAGCGAAGCATCACCTGACTGGTCCGAGGATCCTTAATGAAAAAACCAAAGGCATCAAATTCAACGAAACAATGATTATCACGTGTGAATTGACGGACGAAAAGAAGATTGCGAATAATATGTGGAACCACCAGAATATTCTTGAGTGCAAAGTTGGATGAAGGAGACGCGAGCTGGGAGTCACCCTGGCAAGTGACTGGTAGGGAGTTGCCGTTGCCGACAACAACCGAGGAAGAAGGACGGGAGCGAGAGAGGAGTATACCGTCGTTGGAGCTCATGTGCGAGGTGGCACTGGTGTCCATCACCCAGGGTGCGCTGCCTGAGTTGAGTTGCATCTGGTTCAGGGCAGCCACCAAGGCAGTAGGATCCCACACCTGCTAGTGCGGGGTGTAGGCGGTGTGCGCCTGAGGAGGATGGCCGTACAGGCCAGGGCTGGCTGGGGGGCACCACTGCCCACCGCCGGCAGGAGGGCCGGCCCCCGGGTTGAAGCAGAACCACGGCCCGGGAGGCGGCTGCTGCTGCTGCTGGCGTCCCTGCTGCTGTCCGGTCTGCTGCTGCTGCTGTCCACGCCGCCCACTGCGGCAGTTGCCGTTCCCGTTGCCGCCCCTGTTGTTGCCCTGGCGCGGCTGAGATGGGTTGGCAGGGGGACGGTAGGAGGAGGACGGGGGGCGGCAGCCGTTGGTGCCACAGCTGGAGGAAGACGAACTGCCTGCAACCAAGGTTGTGTTCTTCTGAACTTTCTCCTCATTGGCGAGGCGAAGTTCCTTCAGAACCAGCATGTTGCGGGCGGCGGCGAAGCTGGGCAGCACGTCACGGTTGGCGATGTCGTCGGCCGTGCTGGAGAAGCGAGGGTTGAGCCCACGGAGCAGATTGAGGACGAGCCGAGGGTCGGCTACCGCCTGGCCGACGTCGCGAAGGGCATCGGCGACCTGCTTCATGCGCTGGCAGTACTCGTCGATGCTGGAGTCGCCCTGGGTCATGGAGTGGAACTGCTCGCTGAGGAAGACGGCCCGAGGCGCTTTGTTGGCGTGGAACAGAGCGGCAATGGCGTCCCAGAGCTCGCGGGCGTTCTGATCTTCTTCTGCCATGGCGAGGTCGAGGGTTGCGTCAGAGACGGAGCCGAACATCCAGCCCCGGACGGCGCAGTCCGCGGCATCCCACAGCGGATCAGCGGGGTTGGCGGCAGTGGTGTCGTCGATGTGGCCATGCAGCATGAACTTGCTGCAGAGCGCCTTGAAGAACGCGGACCACTTGGTGTAGTTAGGGTTAGCCAACTCCAAGGTGATCGGGACGTGGTTCTTGACGTTGACGGCGGCGTAGTTGGGAACGGCGATGGGGACGGCGGCCAGTGGTGGATCAACCACACCACCGTCGTTTTCCTTCGGATCGTCGTTCTCCTTCGGCGGCATGGCGGCGGCCTGCTGGAGGCGGCGACCAGGGAGCGCGGCGGCGGCGGCAGCGGCAGCGGCCTGGATAGGCGGCTGCAGCAGCAGGGGATGGTGTGGTGGCGGCGGCGGCTGCGGAAGCGGTGGTGCTAGGGTTAGGGTCTAAACCTAGGCGAAAGATACCATGTAGAGAGATAGCGGAACACCTCTTACCCTTAGGGGTTGGGTGGCTTTCATATATATAGTCATACATGACTTGGAGTTCAAGTAAACACAATTACATAGGACCCCCTAGGATATATACAATTATATATCTAACACCCCCGCACCCCCGTACCCGACCCGCCCGCCTCGCGCGCGACACGCGCAGACCCTTCCCCCGCATCCCCGTACCCGACCCGCCCGCCTCACGTGCGGCACGCCGCGCCTAACCACTCTGATGCGGCCTGCATGCCACATCGTTCTACATGTTGCATGCATGCACTGACGGCAGGAAATTGTGGGACCATGCGTAGAAAACAGTTGGTGCCTAGCGTTCGAACACAGACACCCTGCGACAATCTACCGTGCGGGTCTCATGCCTGGTTCTCCCGTGTGGCCGCATGCTGCATGCAACTCTCGTACATGAACTTGGGGTGTGACTGCGTGAGCGGCTGTAAATCTAGAAAGGTTTTTCTAGTGCATATCACCATCTCAGTATCTGTAAATATTTTTAGTAATAATCAGTATTTTCTTCGATATATGTATTATCTCTAAGTAGCGTTCAATATTAATCAGTATTTTCTTCAGTGTTTGTCAATATAGGCAAGCAGCAAAGACTACAATAGTTTTCAGTATTAATCAGTTTCTTTAAGTATTTTGTCAGTAGCACGGTACAAACGACTTTTACTAATACTTTTAAGTAACTACCAGAATCTTCAAGTATTTTACTAGTTTGTTTAAGTATCTTCTAGTATTTATGAATATTTTTTCTTCTAGTATTTGGCGGTTTCATTATCTTCTACTCCGTAGGTGAGTATAATCCTTCAGTACATGTTGATATGTTAAATACTTTGTTTCACTACATTATTTGTCAGTATAATCCTGCTAGAGAAGGCCGATCCCAGTCATTGTTTTTCATTCAGTACATGTTGATACCGTTGCTTCAATATTTGTTAGTACAATTGTTCAATATTTCTTAGTACTCTTCGGCTTTAGTAGTCCACAACAGTCCCCTGGATACTTCAGTACTTTTTTTACATTATCTCAGTCTCCAGTATTATTTGGTACTTGATCTTATAGGGTTTAGTATTTGGTCCGAAAGTGTTCAGTAGTGGTCGGTATTTTGATCGGCTCAGTAATAGGGTTTCATTGGTCCTGAGTACAATGTCTTTGCACTGTTTTGTCTTTTAGGTTTCAGTAATAATCAATATCTGCTAAGTATACACTAGGTTTTATTAATTCTCAATGTCCAACGATTCAGTATACACACTCTTATTTTAGTCAGTATTCATTAATTTAGTATGTGCAACCTTAGCAGTATTCATTAGCATTAATTTCGTCAGTATTGGTCAGTATTTTCTCTCAGTATTTTATTTAGTCTGTAGTATGTTCAGAGTTGCTCCAGCCTGAAGGTGCTCGATGTTCTCTTCGTCTCATTGGCTGGAAGCTGGACATGCAAGCACGGAGACAAGTACACAACACGAAACGCATGAGCACTGCTGGTGTCCGCTTGAGCTCGCCGGAGCCGGAGGCTGCAGCAGATGGCCCTCACTCGTGGGAGCCATAAATGCAGAGTACACGTGCAGAGCCTCCTCGCCGGTGGAAGAAGGGGCCGCCGCTGGAGCCGGTGGGGGACGGGGCGGCGCCACCGGTCGTGGGGGAATGGGCCGCCGCCGCTGGAGCCGGTGGGAGACGGGGCGACGGTGGGGAAAATTAGGGGGGCTGCGGACCAGTGGATGCGGACCCGACTTGGTTATGTACCTCGCGCACGGTTACGGTGGAGTCGGCTCGGCTACGGTTGGGCTGGCTGGCTAGCTGGTGTAGAATAATATTCTACACCTAGGGTGTAGAATAGCACTGCCGTGTATATATATATTAAAAAGGTCAGATAACATGCTAAAAGAGAGGTGTTCCAAAAAGTTTCAAGAAATGGCTTACCACTGCTTTGCACTGCAGAAAAAGCCAGTCATGAGGGCAGTTGTCTAGTAGATATACAAAATCTTTTGGTTCTGCCACTGCCAAAAAATTCTGGAGCCGTCAGTGCTGAATAGAGTGATTAGATTCACTTGGGCTAACCCTAGAAGGGTAGCAATATAGTGTAGGCATACATGGGCATCATGTGCCTATACACACATTCCAACACCCCCCCGCAGTCTCAACTACCGGCGCAGCGGAGTTGCAAACTGGACAAGAAAGAAACAAGAGCACACACACAAGCCCCCCACAGATGCAACTAGCCACTAGTGATGTTGAGGCTGGAGAGAAACTCGGAGAAGGTGGAGGACGGGAGACCCTTGGTGAAGATGTCGGCAAACTGCGAGGTGGTCGGGACGTGAAGAACCCGAACATCGCCGATAGCGACCCGATCCCGAACAAAGTGGAGGTCGATCTCCACATGCTTGGCCCGCTGGTGCTGAACAGGGTTGGTGGAGAGGTAGACCGCGCTGACGTTGTCGCAGTAGACAAGCGTGCTCCGGGAGAGGGGGCTGTGGAGCTCAGCAAGAAGCTGTCGGAGCCAAGAAGCCTCAGCTACGCCGTTAGCCACAGCGCGGTACTCCGCCTTGGCACTGGAACGGGAGACCACCGGCTGGCGCTTGGACGACCAAGACACCAAGTTGCCGCCTAGGAAGACGGCGTAGCCGGAAGTGGAGCGCCGAGTGTCTGGACACCCAGCCCAGTCGGTGTCGGTGTAGACCACGAGCTCGGAGGAGGAGGACCGGTGGAGTAGAAGGCCGTAGGCGACTGTGCCGCGGAGGTAGCGGAGGAGCCGCTTGAGAGCAGTGAGGTGTGGCTCGCGTGGATCATGCATGTGGAGACAGATCTGCTGCACTGCATAGGTGATGTCCGGCCTGGTGAAGGTGAGGTACTCAAGAGCACCGGCAAGGCTCCGGTAAGCAGTGGGGTCAGTCACCGGAGTGCCCTCGGCCTCTGACAACTTGGGCTGAGTGTCAACTGGAGTGGAGCAGGGCTTGCAGTCAGTCATCCCAGCGCGCTCCAGGATGTCAAGAGTGTACTGTCGCTGGTGAAGGAGGAGTCCGGTGGGACGAGGCTCAATTGTGACCCCGAGGAAGTGATGCAGCACACCCAGATCCTTCATAGCAAACTCCTGCTGAAGAGAGGTGATGATGCACCGGAGGAGAGACGGACTCGAGGCTGTCAGCACAATGTCATCAACATATAGCAGCAGATAGGCAGTCTCATCTCCATGGCGATAGATAAACAGAGACGTATCTGACTTGGCCTCCACAAAACCAAGTGTCAACACGAAGGCAGCAAACCGAGAATACCAAGCCCGAGGCGCCTGCTTGAGGCCGTAGAGGGACTTGTTGAGTCGGCAGACCATATCAGGACGAGAAGAGTCAACGAAACCCGCTGGCTGACTGCAGTAGACTGTCTCAGTCAAATGACCATGCAGAAAGGCATTCTTGACATCCAGCTGATGCACGGGCCAGGAGCGAGAGAAAGCCAGTGAGAAAAGTGAGAAAACTGTGCGGACGGTAGCCGGCTTCACCACTGGACTGAACGTCTCGTCGTAGTCGACTCCAGGGCGCTGAGTGAAGCCCCGGAGAACCCAACGAGCCTTGTACCGCTCGAGGGTACCATCAGCCCGCCGCTTGTGTGTCCGGATCCACTTGCCCGTGACCACATTGGAGCCTGGTGGACGAGGCACCAGATCCCATGTTTGGTTGGCGAGGAGGGCCGCGTACTCCTCTTCCATCGCGTGGCGCCAGTGAGGGTTCGACAAGGCGTCACGGACGGAGGAGGTTACCAGAGAGACCTGCTGCTGACCGGGCATCGCCGCAAGGGCCCGAGGCGGTAAGGAACCGGCCGCGCACCGCGTCACCATGGGGTGAACATGACGCGGGTGGCGGTGCAGGAGAGGCGGTTGGTACACGCCGTCGGGTGCAGCCGGAGGCGGCAGAGGCGGCGGTGTAGGCGTCGCCGGTGGGGAGGAAACCCCCGGTGGAGACCGAGGCGGGGACGGCGGTGGGGCAGCCGGCTCTAGGTGTACCGGAGGCGGCCACGGGCGACGCTGGTAGACACGCCCGAACCGCGCAGGCGGTGGCGGAACCGCCGAGGGAGCGAGTCCCGAAACAGACGGCCCCGCATCCGACGACCCCGCATGGGGTGCAGGGCAAGCACCAGAAGGCGGCGGGCCGGCGTCCGGACCCGTCGAGGGGCCGGAGAGTGGCGAGTCGGTGGCCGGGCACGACGGCTGGCACGGAGTAGTACCTGCAGGAAAGAACAGCAAAGGTGGCTGGTCCACCGTGTCAGTGGGAAACGAGAAGAGGTCCGGGTGGGAGGTGGTGGTGGATGGTGAGGTGGTGGAGAAAGGGAAGGTAGACTCGTCAAACAACACGTGACGAGAGATGAGGACCCGACGAGAGGTGAGATCGAAGCAACAGTACCCCTTGTGATCAGGGGAGTACCCGAGGAAGACACACTGAGTCGATCGGTGTGCCAGCTTGTGTGGAGCGGTGGCAGCAGTGTTAGGGTAACAGGCACACCCGAAGACACGAAGGTGGTCGTAGCGAGGAGGGGTACCGAAAAGAGCGTGGTGAGGAGTCGGAGCTGGACAGGCAACAGAAGGTAGACGGTTAAGAAGGTAGGTGGAGGTGTGGAGACTCTCAGCCTAGAAACGAGCAGGAAGCGAAGCCGGGAAGAGGAGGGTGCGCATGGTGTCGTTCGTGGTACGAATCATGCGCTCAGCCTTGCCATTCTGGGAGGAGGTGTAGGGACACGACATGCGGATCTGCATACCGTGAGAGAGGAAGAAGGCACGAGAAGTGTGGTTATCGAACTCACGCCCATTGTCACACTGAACGACCTTGATGGTGAGGCCGAACTGAGTAGACACCCAAGCGAAAAAGTGGAGGAGCGTGGAGAAAGCATCCGACTTGACTCGCAAAGGATAGGTCCACGAATAATGCGAGAAATCATCAACCACGACAAGGTAGTACTTATAGCCAGAAATGCTCATGACAGGAGACGTCCATAGGTCGCAATGGATGAGATCAAACATCTGAGTCGCATGTGAAGTGGAGGTAGGGAAAGGAAGACGAACATGCCGACCCAACTGGCACGCATGACACAGGTGCACATCGTGAGCTCGAGTACAAGGTACGGTGGAGCTCCGACTCAGCTGTGTCAGGGCGGCACAACCAGGATGCCCGAGACGCCGGTGCCAAGTAGTGGAGGAAGTAGTGGTAGTGAACGCAACTGACGAAGTGGAGGACGGAGCGAAAGAAGTGGACGTAGAAAACCGAAGGGTGTAAAGGGGCCCCGTGCTATCACATCGGAGGAGAGGACGCCGGGAAGCCAAATCCTTCACGGTAAGACCAGATGAGTCAAACTCAACAGAACAAGAATTGTCAGCTGTGAACCGACAAATGGAAAGGAGGTTGTGAACCATAGAGGGAGCCACTAGGACATCAGGAAGACGAAAGGGACCATGAGTGTGAGCGGCACCCACGGAAGTGACAGGAAGGCACGAACCATTGGCGACCATGATGGACGACGGATGAGAGGGAGGAGGATGAACAGAGGAGAGGACACGGGGGTCGGAAGTGGTGTGGAAAGTGGCCCCCGAGTCAGCGATCCAGTCTCGGCCAACTGGAGGAGTGACGGTGCCGAAAGAGCAAGCCACGGCCGTCGGGTCCCAACCGACAGACCCGGGCGTGATCCCGGGAGGTGGAGCCCACGGTGATGAGAAAGGGGCGAACGGGACGGCGCCGGCGAGCATGGCCGCCGATGGACGAGGCTCGCCACCAGTAGCCTCGGAGGGGCACATGGAGTGGTGCCCTAACCACGGGTCGGTGAAGGTGGGCCATGGCACAATCCCGGGAGGTGGAGCCCACAGTGACGAGAGCGGGGCTAACGGGAAGGCGCCGGCGAGCATGGCCGCCGATGGACGAGGCTCGCCACCGGTAGCCTGGAAAGGCCACATGGCCCTCGGTGCTCCATCACGCCCGCCCCGGCGTCGACGGCGGCCACCACGGTGCCCCCCACCCCCGCTCGGCCCGGGAGAAGGAGGACCCAGACTGGACGACGCTGGCGGAGCGGACAGACGGGGCGGAGGAGTAGCGGCCAGGGTAGACGAGGAAGACGAGGATCCCGGAGCGGGAAGGGACCCAGGCTGGAGGCCCTGAGTGAGCTCCTCCATGACAGGGTCGAGCAGCTGCTCCGCCGCGACCTGGGCGGCGATGAGAGCTGTGGCGAGGGCGGAGTCGGGTGGTGACGCAGGGTGCGGTGGAGCTGGAGTGGGGAAGGAGGTGTCACCCATGCCAGAGCTGGGCAGGGGAACGCCTACGCCGAGCGCGGGCCAGAAGCGCGCAGCGGCAGTGGCTGCGGCGGCTGCAGTAGCGGGGCCGACGACGGCGCCCGAGCCAGCCGTGCCCGCGCTCACCAGCCCGCGGCTGTCCGAGGTCCGCGGCAGCAGCAGCACGGGTTGCGGCCATGGCAGTGGCACGCATGCCGGCCTGTGCAGTTGCACTGGGGGGGGGGGGGGGCGCCCGCGCCCGCCGGGGACATCCCGAGACCCCCGACAGCAGCGGTGACGGCGATCTGATGAGTGAGAGCATCCACCGCATCACGCTCGCGTGCCCAAGCCTGGGCAGCCGCGCGCAGACGAGTCTGGCCTGCTGCAGCAGCCGCCCGGGCAGCGACGATGGCCGCGGCGAGGGTGGAGTCCGGTGTAGGTGCTGTGAGGAGTGGCTTGTACACCAAGGGAGGCGGAGGCGGAGCAGGGAAAGAGGAAGTCCCTGCCTGGACAGTTGCACCTGTCCCCCCGTAGCAGCAGCAGTAGCAGTGGGCAGAGCAGGGGAGGAGGACGCCGCGGCCTGTACTGGCGCGCTCACCCCCACGGTAGCAGCAGCAGGGGGAGACGCGGCGAATCCCGCGCCCGCGGGTGGCAGCCAGAGCGCTCCCGCCAGGGGCATGCCGAAACCCCCGGCGGCGGCGGGAGCAACTGCAGCAGCGGCGGCTGCATCTCTCCCGACCGCGAGGGCAGCGGCGGCGGCGGCCGCCCCACCTGCGTCGGGGAGGTCCTCTGCAACGTCCGCGGCGAAGTCGGGCCCGCATCCGCCCGCGGCAAGCAGAGAGGCCGCGGCGGCGCGTGGGACGGGACTGCCGGCGACCCGGGAGGAGGGGGGAGGGAGACCGCCGGAGGAGAGAGGAACGCCGGCCATGGTGGCCCCGGCGGCCGGCGGCAGCCTGCTGGCGGCTGGAGGAAGAGGGAGGGAGGGAGAAGAGAACCCTAACCCTAGCTTGATACCATGCTGAATAGAGTGATTAGATTCACTTGGGCTAACCCTAGAAGGGTAGCAATATAGTTTAGGCATACATGGGCCTCATGGGCCTATACACACACATTCCAACAGTCAGAACAGAATCAGAACATATGCCCAGGAAACAAAAGGCAGAACAAACTAAGGAGAGGAACTTACAGGTTCCAAGACCACCCCATCCTTTGTTAATGATACCTCTCTGTCCAGTAATTTCCAGTGCTTTGACAATAATTTCAGTCATCTTTTGTGGGTCTTGAACTGGCTAGTAGATCAGAAGAAAAAACAAGTCAGGATCCTGACTTGAGAGAAAGCTGTGATGGCTTTGCCTCATAGCACTGTACAATCTCAGAAGATATTGACAGAGGGCACATAAGCCTAACACAATTTTCAATCATCCAAGTGTACAGTTAACTTTGTAGCATACACCATATGCACTGCTTAGAAGACAATCAGGTGACATAATTATACATAAAAATATTTATAGGCAGTGGCAGTTAATAACTTAATATGCAATCAAATTTTCCATAGTGATAGGATCAGAACACAGTTTGAAAAGAACAAAGTACTACAATCTGAAGGTTTCATGCAACTTTAAGTATTTGATGAGGAATGTTGTAAAAAAAAGTATTTGATGAGGAACAAATTACAGAAAAATGGCATACGGGTGAAGGCCGTTGATGGGTGGCAGCAACACAAACTAAAGCATTTGCAAAAATTGATCTATTGGGTCAAAATGAAACTGCATACTAATCTAGTAGCTATCAAAATTGGATGTGTTTGAACCCAGCAATTTTGGGACAATTCTTCTAGATAAATTGAGATTATTTTTTTTTTCTCGAATGCACAGGAGAATTGAGCTTAAAATTTGAAGTAAATACTGCTGGTGCAAAAGGATTCAATGATCTTTGTAACAAAAATCATATCGCTACATTCACATACGAATATGCCACACAAATTCTACAAGATTACAACACTCTAAAAGACAAACTATACTGTTTTTGCTTATCATAACTAGTGAACATAGCATTTAAGAAGCTGATTTATATGCAGTAAAACAGCTAAGAGCACTTATGGTACAATGGCAGTAATTGGCATTAGGATAATTTATGAAAGATCTCATATGCATGTAAGCCCATTTAGTCACAAAGTTTGAAGTAAAAACTACATACACAAGTGAAAGTCAACAAAAAATTCCAGCATACGTAGAATACTTTAATACATCACATTAAACTATGCAGTCGATTAAATCAAATGACAAAAACTTATATGAAAACATAAAGCAAGGTCAAACTGATCTTACAAGGCTACCAAAACCAACATATATGGGCTTGTCACCAGCTTCAAGCCATTTCACAAGTGGGTCAGGAGGCACGTAATTGGAAGCAAGATCAAGGAAGCAAAATCCAACAACATCGATCTTTGGGCCCCAATCTGCACTCCAATACATGAACATTATAATGAATCACTGGCCCATTAAAAACTAAAAAACAATACTTAAGTTGAAGAGGGGGGGGGGGGGGGGGGGGGGGAGGGGATCTGTACACCTCAGGGTGCTTTGTCAGTAAGCTACTATTAGTCTATTACACTAGTGCAGCATTTCCACGGTTCAAAAAGGCACTCCTAGGCGCTCGCCTACACGCTAGGCGGAGGGTCACCGGCTCGCCTAAGGGGGTAGGCGGAGGAAAGGCGGTGTGTGCGCGGGATTTGGCAGGCGTGCACGCAAAAAAAGAGGAAGCAGACGCGCGCAGGGGGAAAGAAGCAGGGGCGCGTAGGAGAGGAAGAAAGCAAGCGTGCACGAAGGATAAGAGCAGGCCCGTGAGCTGCTTCCTCCACTCTCAACTCTCCTCTGCTCCCTGTCCGGCTGTCTCCTCTGCTCTCAGCTCTCTTTGCTCCTTGTCTGGCTATCTATTTGTCTCCTCTGCTCCTCTGCTCCCATCTCCTCTGCATCACCTAGGAAATGCATAGAGAAGGCCTAGGCTTGCCTAGGCGCACCTAAGCTCTACAGCAGGCCCGTGAGCTGCTTCCTCCTCTCTCAGCTCTCCTCTGCTCCCTGTCTGGGTGTCTGGCTGTCTTCCTGTCTCCTCTGCTCTCAGCTCCCTGTCTCCTTTGCTCCTTGTCTGGCTATCTCTTTGTCTCCTCTGCTCCTCTGCATTGCCTAGGAAACGCCTAGAGAAGGCCTAGGCGCGCCTAAGCTCTAGGCGGGAGCTTACCGCCAAGATACCGCCTCACGCTTTTTTTAACCTTGATCATTTTTCCATCAAATTTAACTATGTACAAAAGGTCCTCACAAATATGAATACAAATAAATAAGCAGTTTCCATGTACTTCAAATGACAACTCCAAGAAATTTTAGACTCTGCAAACTACAGGCAATTATGATGTTACTAACCTACTAGTTAGGCAGTCATAACTGATGCCGACTTTCATATAATATAAGTCAGAATGCTCTAATAGCTAAGTTACTCAAAAGCTCATATATTCCCTCTCTAGCAATACATACAGTATACAGTTACTTTTTCGCCTATATGCACAATTTGTCAATGCAAGTACCTTTTCCTTTCAACCCACTAGTAAATGTTTTCACTGTTTACAGAAACCCTGACTCTCTTGTTACAATGTTCTTGATTCATTGCTGCTATGGTCTTTCAGGAGGGCACATAGGCCTAAAGAGTGGCAGAAAGTTGAACAATGCTCATGAGCACACCAGCATTAGGAAGATGACAGCCTAAGCCAAGGAGGTGGGCATGTAATGTAACATGGAGGTGGAGAAGAAGGGACTTCTAATTTCTTTCTTAAATAACATTGACATGTCTCTTATAGTCTTGTTAAATGAGCCAACAGCCAAGCCTAAAAAGAGAAGTTTGGAACCAGCAAAAGATATCCTAATACAGAAACATACTTCCTGACTCATTTAGGCTAAATCAAGTTGGAAGTCCCTTGGTGATAAAACTACTATCAATTTAAGCCAGTGCTTGACATAAAGATGCATTCCCTTGGCTGACATCTGGCTGCGCACCACTTTATGGTGCTGTGGGCTCCCGCCATTGAGCTTGGCACCAACTATAACATCTCCATGACACGAAATTTATCCTATTTACAAACAGTGCTGGTGATAGTTCAATCTAAAGAAAATGCATTTGTAACAGTGGCTGACCCACATCACTGTACATACATGGATCACTTAACAATTTGGACAAATGACAAATGGATCCTTGAAGGATATTCGAGATGATCCAAAACCTATGGTGTATGCCAGTGCCAAAGAACTTAGCAACATGTGATAAAAAATATCTTGTGGCTTGCGTTCATTGGTGGTTGTTTTTTAGCTCCTAGTGTGCTTTATGTAAGTAGAGCAGCCAAGGTGGGTGCTGGTCTAATAGATTAATAACTTCCACCAGAAAAAAATGAACGAAAGTAAATCAAAGATCGAGATTCAGACCCACATGCTTTGGAATTAATATGGGAGAAGAATGACAAGGTAAATTGCATAACTTTCGGCTCTAGTCATAAGATATGGCAAACCTTTTGGTTTCGGGACTAGATGAGGACTCCAAATGTATCCATGAGGAATGTCATTGCCAGAACCCTGAGAACCACTTAGATATGTTACTGGACGCAGCTTCAGCTTTTTCTTTCTGAACTCATTTATCATATCCCTTATTCCAAGCCAAATCATCGAGTCGACAATTTGATATGAAAGCTGCAAAAGGACAAATAGTTATACAGGCAACATACTGAATCAGATATTGTTATCAAGAACATCCAATCAAGTATTCACACCAGCTGATAAAAGCTGACGTTCCGACAGCCCAAAATGACTTGCCGGTAGTGCAAACCTCCAGGTCAAAAACGCCAACTATTTTCGACCTGAGGTAGTATATGCGTTCAAGAAAATGCCTTTGCCAAGTGAGGTTGGACTTGCTTTTGGTTTCAGAAGCTGGAGAGCAAAGCTAATAACTTTATGCACTCCAGCAACTCACATGATGCACAAGCATCTTGACATGACAACATGAAATTCAGGCAGTTGGTCCTGGCAGTCTCCAAACATCCACAATAATTCAAATAAACAAGTTCTGCATACGTACAATGTACTCATGCATGAAAATCGAAACAGCACATGGAGAGAACTACAATGTTACTGTAACAAGATCATGAATATAGACAAACTAACTCATTCTGGATATCACTGTTAGACGAATGCTTTGTCTGGGCCCTTTTAGGCTCACGGGTTTTGTATTGCACCCAGCCTTGAGCACGTGCACTCTTTGTAGATTGGTTGTCTTTCTTGTTAGGCAAGGATATCTGACAGTGGTCGTACTTCTATAAACCTCCCTAGCTCATCCTTGACCATATATGTCTGTAATCTACAACCCATATATCATTCTACTAATCTCAGATATTACATGCATGATGCCAAGATTTCAGTTATCCATTCATTCCTCACCTTCCTAAAGTGATCAATTTTAATGGATTTTGCATGATGATAAACCATTGATTGTTATGTTTATTCTCCCCACAAACTCTCCAATGATATAGGAAGGGCCAGATCATATGGGAGCTGAGAGAATGTCAAGTAATAATCCTCTATTTTTCATAAATCATACAAGTAAAACAATGCAGACTTACTCGATATCCAGCAGGCTGCTTCACACGAGAAAGAGGATGAGGGAATTCACTAGTTGGCCTGAATAATAGTACCAAGTTAGATCCTCAGACAATAGTATTCCATAGCAAACTTGTGGTCTTTAAAGATAAAGCAGGATGATAGAGACTCACGTCCATGGCATGGTAAAGAATATATGAATTGGTACTTTTAGAGCTTCTGCCACATGTGTATGTCCTGAAGAACATTTGAGGTCAGAAGGATAAACATGCTTATAATTCAAACTAGTGAGCTAATAAAGGTCTTCATCACAAGAAAAATATGCAGGAAGGCTTGTGGCGAAAAATGCAATATTGATTATATTGGGATCTGTTTGGACTATCCAGATATACTTCAAATTCAAAAGATTTTGCTTCAAGTACTTTGGAGCAACTTATTGCCTCGAAGACACTCAGGCTTGGAGTGAACAGGTAAACAAGTAAAAGTGTAAAACAACTGGACAAAGAAGGCCTGCTCATAAAGGGGTACCATGGCCTGAGGTATGTTACAACCTAGAGCTAGCAGTGCCTTTTTGCCCAACCTGATTTGTGCTTTTGCCAGCCTGGCAAAAGTACTGCCTCCTTCAGGTCTCGGCAAAAATAATCTTGATTAATGGAAGTGAAACAGGTAAGAAGTTTTCCCTCTTGCAATGCTTATGTGGTTTTCTACATAGTCAGATTATGATTTTAATCTCTATAACAAGTCATAGCATGAAATGGATGTAGCTCTAGAAGAAATATGAAAAGAAAAGGCATGACTTCACAGATACAAGGTTGTTGCTAAATTGTGTCTAGAGGAAAGGCCAGTCACCAGTATGATGAAGATGAAGAAAGAAAATAATCAATCTAAATGGTCGAAATCAAAAAAATGTAAAACTGACTGCCACACTTCCTTTAATTGGGGATCAATGTTGTAAATAGCAAGCTATGACATTTACTGACATCCTCTTTTAAAAGCTATAGGGAGCTATAGTGAATGATATTAATTTAGTGGTTTTTAAAGAAAACGTGAAAATTATTAACTGGTTATGCACAAAAAAAAAACACATTTAACTAAGGAAGATGTCATGAACACAAATACATGTAAAGGCTCTAGGAAAGCATTTCTTCATGTAAATTACTTAACATTCATTAAATCAGTTAACATACTCACAGCTATGGTCAACATTCATATTCATTCAACACTCAATATTCAATGGTTTAATTATTATTTAATATTTTGTTAAGCAAAGCATGATGGATATGCACAGATTATACTCCTCTAGAGTAAGGAGTGAATATTTGCCTTGATCACGATTAGCGGTATTATTATATTTCGCGTCTAAGCTAAATAGGCGGTGTTTAGCGGAGCTAAAGCATCATTAACAGCAATAGTGGAATAATTGACAATATTTTAACAGTGGACTCTTGAAAAAGCAGCTACAGTGGACTATTTACAACAATGTTGGGGATTGTCTTTAGAGGTACAATTACAAATGAAAAAAAAAACAAAGCAAGCTGCAAAGAACCTATTTTTCAATATGAACAAGATATACTAACCATACGCAGGTGGGTTCGCAATAATTGCATCAACTTTAAAAGGAATGCCAGTGTCAGGATCTGGTTCCTTGCATGCAGGCAGCAAAGAAAAAATAATTTCTTTCATCTGTTTTCTTTGAATAGGAATTTCTGATGGTCCCGAAGGTAAGAATCCTTTATTCTTCACCATGTCTGCTCAAATTATGAACATATCAAACATATTTAAATTCAAATAACGTAAAAAAAACTTGAAAAATACTTTTGAAAAAACATACATTCAGCAAGAATTTTGGGATCTCCACCAAGCGGGAAAAAACTCCAGGCCAGCTGTTAGTACAAACTCCTTAAAGTTGGCATGAGTAGCCAATCTCACACGGTGCCCGTAGTCCTGCAACAAGGACCAGAAATGACAAATATGTTGGCATTTCAGCTTCAAGAAGCACAAACCTAACCTGAATTTACGAGAGAACTGGATTGATAACACACTTAGGCTAGGACTAACCTGTAAGTGTTTCCCTATAGCAACAAATGGCTGCACATCTCCTCGTGTACCCACAATAAGTATAACTATTTGCATAGGAGGCCTGTCTGGTATCTCTGTTCCATCTAATGCTTCTTCAACAGCAACTTCAGTATAAATATCCTCAATTTGACCAACTATAGTTGGATCTAGACCACTTGGCACATCAACAACCACACTTCCATCATCTTTTACTGTAGCAATCCGATTTAGCATTTTGAGCTGCAATAAAGCAGAACATAGGTAAACTAGCAAAAAGATCAAGAACAAATATGCTAGCTATCATATACTGGTCCTTATCAGTGTAACCTTTTTCATAGTATATTGTACCATTTCCTCATCAGTTCCAAATCGGCAATGCATGAATTTTAAAATATACTAGTAATTCAAAGAAACTCGGACTTTGGACACTATTATACATTAGTTAGTGCAACTATCAATGATTCAATTCCCAGTCCACAAACAGATATGTATTTCAGATGCCTGCATGGCAAAACAAAAGGAACTAAGTTTCTGAAAATAAATAGATAGACAGAGTGTAAGATATATACACCTTCTTTTTTATTGGAATCCTTTCATCAAGTAACTGTTTAGCAGGATCATCAGCTGGATTATTCTGCCGATGACGCTCAGTTCTGGACCTTTCCAAATTTGATGGTCCAGCAGTTTCATTGGTAATTTCATCATTCTTAATCACCCCGGCATGGTGCTTGATCTATAACCCTCTGTCATCTACTTAGAAAAGAAAAGATGGCGCCGTGTCAAAAAAAAAAAACTGCAGCCAAAAACTATGTAAGCCTAACACTTGAGTCCCATCTCAAAAGGAAATATAGAGAAGGAAATGTGGGTTGTGTTTGCACAGCATATGATTGTGCGGAATCTGCCTACTGGAGAAGCTAGTGAAAAAGTACACTCCAATTATTTTCGAGGAAAACGGCAGCCAAGAACTATGTAAACCTACCTATTACCAGTTTAGTCCCAACTCCCAACTCAAAAAAAATATGGAGAAGGAAATGTAGGCTGTGTTTACACAGCATACGATTGTGCAGAATCAGCCTACTGGAGAAACTGGTGAAAAGGCACACTCCAATTATTCTGCTTAGTAGTTCATCCTCAGATTTTGCTTACTAATAAGCAGCTGGAGGATGCTAATGTTTAGCACAGTTCTGCTTAATCTGTGAAGAAGCTAAGAAATAAGCTGTGCCAAACAAAGCCATTATTTTGAATGAGCAATTAGGTTAATAATAGCCTTCAGAAACATATGTATTTAATAGAAATGGCAAGAGAACACAAACAATTAAAAGTCAAAATTATTCAAATACAGAAAATACCAAAATTTAAATATTGCGTGTCTAACAACATGGCACACATAAACATACTGTCGAGGCAACCGATTCCATTTCAATAAGCTATGAGCTTATCCAACACAACAACCCTAAAAGGACTAGCACGGTAAACGGCTCATTTATGTGTCAAGCAAGTTGCAGCAAGCAATTGAACTGTAAACAACTGCAAGCAAAACAATATGATCTTAGATTGTGTGACTAACAGAGACACAATCAAAGACGTTAGTAGCATGAAGCGCAAACCTGTCTTCCAATGTATATCATATTTGAATTTGAAAAGTATAAAGTCCAGGTCAGCTAACAGATTAGCTTATGTCCTAGAAATAGGAGTTCAAGCACAGTCTATACACCCGAGGAGTTAGGTTCCTATAAGTAGGTCCAAGAAACCATGGTCCCAAAACGAACAAATTCTAGCAGTACAAAATGCACACTGGAAACTATGACTGCCAAACCAGAACCATTCAGTGAGATTAATACAGCTGTGACATGTGCCAACACCTAAAATTAGCATCCAATACAAGACTGGACGACTGGACGCAGAATTGACACCCTTCGAAATAGGAATGCCTGCCTAGCGCACAGCTTCATCGAATCAGTGACACGGCTAGCACCAAAACTAGGCAAACCTCAGGTACTGTACTGAGCACCGAGTTCACTCCATCCTGAAGCATGCCCATAACAAAACATCTCCCCCCACTCCACATGGCATAGCTGTTGATTCCTGGCTTGCCTTCTCCTATCCTACCAAACACGATTCACGGCCAGACGACCTACTGTGTTGTGCTCGAATTGAAGATGAGCTGCCCAAAAACGTGCAGGGATCTAAACAGGCGGTTGCCAATCCGTGGAGACGGAGACACGCTGGCGGCGGCGGGACCAACACGCCCGACCCCAGCCGACACAAGCAGGCAGCACGCAGCAGCAGCAGCATCGAGACCCCACAAGGCAAGAGAGCGGAGGATGCTGGAGATCACCTGCGGAGGACGACGGCACAGCGAGGGGGCTATTCCCTGAGCGGTCCCCGTTGGAAGCAGATGCCGCCAGCGCTTCTCCTTCTCCTCTCCCTCCCGCAACGCCGCTGCCGCTATCTTCGCCCGCCATTTATACACCGACCGCTGGCCGACCGGGCAGCGAACGGACGCCGCGTCGGCTGCTTCTGGACAACCGCTGCGGGGGAGCCTCTGGATCCATGCCTCCGTCTACTCGGTGAATATGCTTGGTTGGCTTTGCTTGGAATTGAGCCGCTGGCCATGCACTGCGGCGGCGGAAAGCGGAGAGAAGAGGAGCAAGCAAAGCAAAGCGGCCGATGCGATGCGATGCGCTGCCAGCCAGTCTGCCGCTTCGCTGTGATTTTTTCTTCTCCGTTTTTAATTTATTATATTATATTATACTATTATTAGTACAATACAAAAAGTTTCCGGTTTTTATAAAAAAAACATAAACAGGTAATCCGTAACGGCCGTATCTTTTTCGGCTTCCCCGGATCGTGCTACACAGAGCACAGAGCAGGAAGCGGAAGCCGAAGCGGTGGCGACTGCACGTTGTCGCCTCGGCCGGATTCTTTGTGGGCACTCAGCAGTCGCAAGCGGATGCCGATGGATGAATAGCACTTTTTTTTTTCAGCTGGAGTGAATCTTCCATGTGTTTAGTGCTAAATTTTAGGGTCTTATTTAGGTTCTGTTTGAATCCAGGGTCTAAAATTAACATAACACTTTTAGCTTATTTTTAGCATTAAAGATTCAAACAGGTGTCCTAAAAGTGGTCCATGTCTAATTTTTGTGCTAAAAACTTTAGCACCCAAATAGGTTATAAACTATGCTAAGCACTCATTTTATATTGTAGTCATAAACTTTAGACCATGGATTCAAACACACTATGCTAAACTTTAGGTGCTAAAATTTAGTATGGTGTTAAAGATTCAAACATGTCCTTAGTGCTAAATTTTTTAGCACACCTTGTAGTTTTTGGACACTTTTAGTATTGTTTTTAGCATATTTGTTTGAATCTTTAGTGCTAAAAATATAGCTAAAAGTACAGTGCTAAAATTTAAACATGCCCAATTTATAAAAATAGAATCAGCCAGCATTTTATCAAAAGTAACATATTCCACGTGGGATGCTTGTGGCCAAGGCCACATGTCCACAATGCCACAAGTCATTCACGCCCCTGAACTTGCAAAGTTCGACCAGCAGTATTGCTCACCTTTTATCTGTTGTTTGAGAGCGTGTACACACTAATCGCAGAATTAAAGGCTTTTCTGATAGTAAAAAAAAAAGGCTTTTCTGATAGAGCTCCAACACTGAAACTTGAATCCAGATCTGCAAAACCGATAGAAACCCTGTCAAAGAGGGTCCAACCTCTCATACATAGTTCTTTCAGTGAAAATTCGATCAAACACGCAACGTATATCTTAGAGAAAAGTAATGTTTACCAGTTTTCGTAAAAGCTTATATCTCACGAATGAAACCACAATGGCTATACATGTTCCAAACGAGTTTGGCATGTTGTCACACCCAATTTTAAGGATAAAATTGAATATGAATAACTCATGTGTGTCCCGAGATCAATCACACACATAAGCCGACAAATCTTTAAATAGTACCATCACCGAGTGTTTATTACATAACGAATAATATTTAAATAACATAACAGCGAAATATAAAGATAACTCTCGCGACGAAGCTCCACTTCACAGGGAACGCCGACTGGTTGACCACTAGCCTAGTACTCCCCACGGTAGCCTTCATAGCCATCTGAAGAGGTTGAGAAAGCAAGAGTGAGCACTTACGTAATCAGCAAGAGTAACACAGGGTTATGAAGCTCAAGAGGTTGACACTGTTTGTACTGCGGTTGCTTTTAACTTGGTCAAGTTTTACCAACACTTAGCTTTAGTTGTGCATAACCCAATTAATAACCACATGATAAGATTAATATCCAACATTAACAATTAAACAACATGATCATCTACACTGTGATTTTTCCAGGCCGCTCGTAACCGTGAGCACGGCTATCATGATAGATTTACACTCTGCAGAGGTTATACACTTTACCCACAAGCCATGTTACTCATATGCCCGGGTTTATAACTCCATAACACTTCCAAGGTGAGTGAGCAGGGAACACTATGAAGCCTTTTAAAAGTCTTCCTAACATGTTGATAGACCCTACGGACCCACGGGCAAGGGGTGTACAAAGCCTCCCCTCGATGGTACCTTTCCAAACGGTAACCACCCTGGACCATGCCTTGCAATCAGCTCGGCAATGGTGCCTTTCACGAACTGCCAACATGCTAGTACGAATCTTTATACTTGACTAAAGCCAGAGCCATTATAGCACTTGTGGTTGTATTAGAAATCCCAGCTTTTGCCCTACAGTGGGGTCCTATTCCATGTTGCTACAAAAGCAAATTTTATCTCATTGTTGCATATATCATTAGTCAAGATTCATCTCAAGATCCATTATTGTAAAGCATAGCAAAGCTACCCATATGCATATAAACCCATGGTGACAAGGTAAAGGATAACAAAGCTATGGTATAGATCTAATAGGAATCAAATTGGACACATGCAATATGATTAGATTGAATTATGGTGAATAGGTAACAAGGATGATCTCATGTTAAACTTGCCTTGATCCCAAAGCTCTTGGTGATCCTGATCTGCTGCAAAGAACTCTTGGTCAACGAAGATCTCACCGGCTGTACTCGATCAACATCACCACGCAATCATCCGAACAATCATGCACGAAGCAAACAAGACATGATCAGAACATTACACCATAAACAATAAAGAGACTTTGAAAAGGTTAGAAAACAGATCTATACTTTACTACGATCACAAAGATACGAGAATCACGCTAATCGGATTTAAAACGAAGAAGTTATAGATTAAACGGGATTTTGAAGAGAGATAGGTTTAGCAAAAGCAAAGTAATTTTCTCTGATTTTCAAAAGTAAATAACATAGGTGAAACCTATACTACTGGATAGAGCATGAAAATACGGATCTAACGCAACTCGAACGGGTCGATTTGGATTTGAAACGAAGAAAATATAAGCATTTGAAGATTAGAGATAAAAAGGAAATTAGGGTTTTGTTTATTTTCGGAATAAAACAAACTCAGAAAAGGAAATACGTTTTTCCGAGGGAAAAACGCATTGCTGGAATACGCCTTCGGGACTGCGGGTTAAGGGGATGAAAAGCCTGAGGGCTCTTTAGCAAAAACGCCACCGAAGGGGTACGGTGGATCTTGAGCCGTAGGATTAGAGATGGAGGGTGGAGATTAGATCGGGGAGGGAACACGGCGGTTCTTCACCGGGTCAGAGCAGAGCGACGCGGTGGTTGCCATGGCCGGCGGCCAGAGCACGGCGGCGCAAGGGGATAGGGCTTTGCGGTGCTCGGTTTCGCAAGGCGAACACACCGGAAGAGAGAGAGCAACCCCGCGAATCCATCTACGTGGCTTGCGCGGGTTGGAGTGGCCCGAGGGTGGCCGACGGCGTGGAATAGCGGCGCGGCTCGCTGCGGCATGGCGGCGCAAGGGGCCAGAGCACCAGAGAGAGGGGAAACCGAGGGGGAAGCTGATCCACACACGCGTGAGGCGAGTGCGAGGCTCGGTGAGGCTTGGGGAAGGCCGAGGATGGCTGTCCCCGATGACCGGCGGTGGCGGGGTTTCGGTGCACGATGATCCGACGACTCCGAGCGCAAGAGAGAGGAAGAAGAGGGCGACGGCGTGTTCCGCGAGCTCGCGAAGGTGATGCGCCGTCCGAGGGAACTTACCGAGGTCGGGAACGCTCGGAACGTTGACGGCTCGACGGTGGAACGCGGGTGGCGGCGATGGCGGCTCTGCGCTGCTGCGATTGCGGGCGAATCAAGGCGAGAAGATGAGGCTACAGCGCAGGGGTTCGCCGCTATTTAAAGGGGGTGGGGACGAGTCCGTACCGGAGCCGAAGCGCGGGGATTCCGCGTCGGTGGTTCATGGCGCGGCGAGCAGAGTCCGCTCCGGACTCGAACCGAGGAAGGAGAAGGGGAAGCTGACCTGCGGGCCAGAGGCGTCAGCGGCAGAGAAGAGAGAAGGAAGGAGGCAGGCGGCGCCGACAGGTGGGCCTGCGCTGGCAGAGGGAGAGAGGAGGCCGCGGGCGCGGTGTTGGGCGGGAGAGAGTTGGGCCGCGGGAGAGAGAAAAAGAAAGAGGGGGAGGGAGGCCTGTTGGGCCAGCAGGCCAAAAGAGAGATCAGAGAGGGTTTTCTTCTTCTTTTTATTTTTCAGATTTTGCAAAAGATTTTCAAATAAATTTTGAATTCCTTTTTCCAAAGTTTTTGCAAAGCCACACAATAAAATATGCAAGGGCATGCAATGCACAACCATGTGAAACCCGAGATTTAATTTTAGTTTTATATATTTAATTCTATGCTTCACAAAAGGATTTGAAATTAAATCAAATTCAAATCAAATTCAAATCTATTTTCTAATTCAAATTTTAGGGTGTTACATATACACTAACGGTCACCAATGCAGCAATGCTATTATAGGTTATTATTACCATGACAAACTCATTAATGCACATTCACAAATGGGTCAAACCTCCTTGCACTGATATTTGATACTCCTATTACACTGGCATCTGATATTTATATAATGTAGTAGTACTGATTATTACAGAAGTTTTCCACGCATGACAAAGATGTTAATCCAACTGCACCTTCTGTTACAAGGTACCACAGACGATGAAACAAACACGGAAATGGGTAATGTCGTTTCTCATAAGATGCAGCAGATCGCTCTCAAACACCAAACATCAAGTTGAACTTGGTGGCAAGAGGGACGGATATGATGGCAACTCCCAATGCAACACTGAAAATTCGGTGCGAGATAGAAAAAGTAGCGCTGAACTGCGGCTTCTTCAGAGGAAGGTGGGGCGACAGTGGGCGGTTTGCAACAGGAGATGACAGGGGGCGACTTGTGTGCAGGGATCGACTTCCAGGTTCAGACATCTTTGGCCGCAGAGCTGCTAGAGGGGAAGATGTGTAGGTCCTGGTTTGCTCAAGATTTGAACTCGAACTACCAAGAGCACCTGAAAAAGATGAATGACACAACTTTATAAGGCCTAATTATTCACAATGAACTGCAAACTTTTATAGTGTCATAACTGAGAAAAAAAGAATACTCTGTGATACAACAAGAGGGACATCTAACTGTATGTCACCAAAGCGTATATAAAGAAACATTAACTATAGTGCATTCAGATATGTGCACCAAACTATGCTTCCAAATGAAAACAATGTACATAACAAATTATTAATGATATGAGGTATGCATGAAATGTTGCTTCCAGGTAAGAAAGAACATTTTTTAAACTATGAGAGAGATGACCACTATTGGCATTCCCTTATCCGTTGTGCTATGATGGACCGAAATGTGCATATACTGGTCAACGTCTCAATTATAAGCCCCTATCTTGCAGAATGAAAAGCTTTAGTGTCGTTTCGGGCCTCACATTAGAGCACATCCTGAATGATATAATGTAGTTGGAAGGATGCCAGTGTCTATGTAATATTGACTGTTGTCTTCAAATTACAACAGGAAAGAAAACATACAATAAATCAGTGCAGAACTTTTACCACGGAGAGCAAACGGAGTATCTCTCAAGGGTGCAAATTGAGTGTTGTTGTTGCACTTCTCCATCGCTGTGCAGCAACCAATAATCATGCATTAGCATCAACACAGTTTGGCAAAAGAAAAATTTGAGCAATGTAGAAAGATTAAGTAATGTTCAATAAAATTGGAGAATATCAAATAATTGATCCTAAAGAACTTGATTGTTCAGAACAAATCAAGATAGATATTTCAGCATTTCCGAGACCCTAGACAAACTCTATTTTTAATAACAACATGAAATATCGAAATGAAGCATCAAGATAAAAGACATATTGCAGTTCACAATTGACAATCCAACAAAATACATTAGCTTTCTCATTATGTGCACTATGACTATGTATGCAGTTTGATGGCATAGAGAACATAAACTTGAGCATATTGAGATACTGGACATTTTAAGCGCTTTACTCATACTCCCTCTGTCCTGCATTGTGTGTCGTTGGGGCATAGGATCTGAATGTCTGCATTCAATGTATTTGGCCTGCATCCGGACCTACCCTATGTCTGTGTTCACACAATCTCTGATACTAGTCAAGAAGCTACCACGACAGAAATAAAGGGACAGAGGGAGTATTTAAAGAGAGCCTAGCCTGTCCAAAAGTTCAGATACATACATTCTTAAGCATAAGCATCAGTTGTCATACAATTGAACTATAGTAGATAACTTACATTTTCCACTAAATCATCAACATCACTAATGAAGCAAACTACATTTGTCTATCCTAAGTCCTGTGGACTCAAATGCAGAAAGAGAGGAAAATGCAAAATTAGAGCCCTGAGATTTTCTAACACAAGTAAAATTGATGGATGCAACTTATAACTACAATTACAGCAATGAACCATCGGGTATCATGATTGGAACAATGATAAACCTACCATCAGCGATTTGCACAAAATAAACTACCCAGAAGAACATGAATGCTTCTTGCAAATTCCAATCCTAATACATATGTCATATCAGGGTAAGAGGTAATATGGGGAATGTGGGTTTTTTTTTTTAAAACGAACAAAAATTCTGGGAGAAGAACATTGACAGCAAGATGACCCACAGCAACACCAGGTGCACCAGAGTATTCATCCAAGGAACATGAGGACCTGACATTACAGGCTCACAGCAAAGAAGAGCTTCTGAAGATCAATACAAACTATCTAGTGAAGCAAGGTAGTGCTTCCTTGCTGACAATAGAAGCAAATATGGAGAATGGCGAACAAAAATTCTGGGAGAAGAACATTCATAGCAAGATGACCCGCAGCAACACCAGGTGCACCAGAGTATCCATCCAAAGAACATTAGGACCTGACATTACAGGGCTCACAGCAAAGAAGAACTTCTGAAGATCAATACAAGCTATCTAGTGAAGTAAGGTAGTGCTTCCTTGCTGACAATAGAAGCAACACTACATTGCTGTGGCAGACATGCAAGTTATGAAAGTTTTGTATGTCAATGCTGCTGAATTATCACAAATACTACACTATTGATTGGGGGCAAAAGAGTAAAATAACCAAAACACTAAATTTGTAAAAACACTGTTTCTACCCACAACTATATTAGTCATTTTCGTTCATTTGGTATTAGTTTAGATACAACTTACATAGGGGGGCAGATTGTTAATGCAATGATTTCCACAAAATTTCACTGTGAGTGTAATCTCACTCTACTTTGTAGGATCATAATTACTTCGACAAATGATGTCTCCAAATTTAGCATGACAGTATTATACTACTAGTTTTAGGCCTGCAATTCTTAGTAGCTGCATATCAAAGTGCTCAGTGTTCATTAAATTTGGATAAACACTAGGCCATAATCCTTAAGACATCGCACTGAGTCACTGATATACCACAGTATCAATAACATTGAAGGATGCAACTTATAACCACATTTAAAGTAGTGAACTTTTGGATGTCATGATTCAAACACTGATGTGTGAATGTGTGATTCCAGACCCCGGGGGGCATGGCCTGGCATCTTTGTGCCAACAACATTTTTTTTTCTCTATATACGTCATAAGTCACAACTCTACCAACACACCATCGCCTCCTAAGATCAGATTTATGAAACCATCCATCGGATGAATCTAGGCCAGCTTACATCTGCACCCAACCTAACCAAATCGGGCTGCGACTAGGATGGATCCCGTTATTATAGGTTCATAGCATACTGGAAATAGCAAATCAAAATCAAACGAAGAACGCGATCCATGTTGGGACGGGATGGGTCGGGATGAGAGGTACTCACTGGGCTTCTCCTGCTCGCCTCTAGCCCACAAGGTCGTCGCCGCCGTCCTTCCTTCGCTGACGCCGCCGATGGACGGAGATGGAGGTGGGTCAAGTGTACAACGGTGGTGGAGAGCGAGCTGCGGACACAGAGGGATGGAAGGACAGAGGAGGGGTGTTCTGGGCCCAACTGTATAGACAAATGGGCCAAACCCATTACGAACTTCCTATTTCAGCGCACGGGTCAGATGGGCAGAAGGAGACTATTATGGGCTTCTAGCATTTTTTTGGAGAGCGAGCCGTCCCGTTCCGGTTCCAGAACACTCCCGCACGAGCGCGCTACTGCCATGGCGAGCGGCGGCGGCGCTGCGGCGCGGATGGACCCCGAGGCGGCAACGGAGCTGGTGAGGAAGGGTGCCACCCTCCTCCTCCTCGACGTCCCCCAGCGCACCCTCTTCGGAATCGATACCCAGGTCGGTCGGATTCGGCCGCCAACCATCCCGCGAGCTGTTTGGTGCGTGCGTCGAACAGTCTGACGGGTTTTCACCTCTGCCTGCTTCTCGTTCTTCTGCAGATGTTCTCTGTTGGGCCCAAGTTTAAAGGGATGAAGATGGTGCCCCCAGGTGCCCATTTCGTCTACTACTGCTCCCCAAACAGGTATCAGTATCCGCTAGCTACAAGCCCCGATTCTTACAACATTTCAACTACTAGTTATTAGGAAATAATGTCGATGATTTGTGTTAGAATGCCAACTATTTTTTCAGTACATGAACCGGTTTCCCTTTTTGAATCAGTCACTGTCAGTTGTGCTACATATCCAATGTTCTAGTTTGTCAGTTGGAAGTTTTGTATAGAATTAATCCAACAGCTTACTTAGAGTTTGAGTTCCTTTTTAATTCGCTAACAAGTGACTATGATGCTACTTTTACCATGGCGTGCTCACAATCTTAGTACTTTGGAACGGACTTTGCTATATATGACACAAAATGCTAGAATGCTAATCACACATGTTTCCTGTGATTATGGACCCCAATAACATGCATGTAGAGTAGCGTCGTTAGCTAAGCAGCATCTTGCTGCCACTTTCCTCTTCTCTTGATTGCTTTCATCCAGCCTTGTAACATTCTTAAAACTGTTTGGCGCTGTCCGCTGTTTGAAATGGAGTATTTGTGTGCATGCTCCATTTGGTTTACTTCCATTTGAAATGTGTTCGGATGGTCTTTATCTATAATGCCATGTCTTCATTTTATAGAGAATGATAGATTGCACTGACCATTTGTCCAAAATCCGAACACTTTTAGGCATGGGAATGAGTTTGCACCTACTGTCGGATTCTTTCTTACTACACACCCATCTGAGGTACTTCTTTCTATTGACTTGAAGCATGTGTATTGACTGCAGAGAGGTTATTGCAACGAGTATTCTTTATAAGATTAAAATGCATGCTATTCTTTGAGTTATTTCGAATTTGAGAGTTCATCACCTGTATGCTAAGGAAATTTGTCTTTTGTATATATATATATTTGGGAACTATTGAATTGATCAATAAATCTACTAGATTATGACTTGTATTTCTTTTATTATATTTCGGCAGGAGGTATCAAATAAGATAGTGAATCACAATGTAATATGCCTTATATTTACCTGAACCTTCCATATTTGTACTTTAATTTTCAAGTATTTCTTTTATTTTCACTTACTAAACAGAAAAGGATGCATTAGCTGCAGTATTGTGTATCTAGTTAATCCATTTGAAGTAATGCATTGCACATTTCTTGTGTTTAGGTATATAATTATTATGTCCTTCCCATTTCCAAACTATATTGGTTTTTCTTTTTAATCCTAAATTATAAGGCTTGTGCATAATTTAGATGCTTTTTAGTCTCTTTTGCCATTGTTTATTTTGTTGTCCTAAGGATTTGTGCATAACACCCAAACATACTTTCAACTCTCAGCTTTCCACCCAAATTAATTGAATAGGAGGGAATTCATGTCATTTCTCTTATGGATCTGTCAATTTGCAAATTCTTAACCTATGCCCCTGTTCAAATTTTCATTTTGACAGGGACAAAAGGGAGTACAAATTTTCCTTCTATAGGATGAATAGGGAAACAATACAACAATAAATGTAAATATGGAAATTGATATATTGAAATGCACTTGGAGGTGTGGTGAAATAATAGGAACTAGAAGGGAAAAAAGAATCAAAGTTAAAAGTAACAAAATCCATTCCATGCTGAAGATTCAAGTGAATAAATGTTTTTTTTTTGCCAGAAAAAGGTTTCAACTAATCACACTTAACTATGTTTTTACATATATATGCATCTTCTATTTGGTATCTTCTAGGTGATTGTTCGAAAGTGGGATGTGCAAGAGGAACGGTTAATCAAATTGTCAGAAGAAGAGGTGTTATATTGAATACTATCTGAATCTTTTGTCATTGCTGGACCTTCTGCTTTATGCTTCCTGTTCAATTGCTAGTAGCAAATGTGAGATTATGATAATGGAGTAGAAACCAAAATAACTGTTCTGTCAGTGTGAGCTGTAGTGCATTGTAGTGATGCTTGCATGAAAACATTATTCATTCTCGACTTCGATTGTTCTTTTACTTCTCACCTTTTGTTGCATACTACTTTCTCCATCTCAAATTATAAGATACTTTGGCTTTTCAAGATGCATAGATTTTTCCATGCACTTAGATATACACTATGTCTAGATGCATAGTAAAAGCAATGTATGTCGAAAAACCAAAACGTCTTATAATTTGGAATGGAGGGAGTACATTACAAAATATTTTTCTGAATTTAGGTGACAATTACCCAATATATATGTAAGTTAAACAAATTACATTTTGCTATATATTAGTGTGGCAGCTTCAAATTCTCATATTTTGTCTTTGCTTCATGGGAGCTTCATGCACTGTAACCGTTTTGCCCCTACAACTTCAACCATACGAAGGACTCAACTGGAATGATGTGACAACAATAATACAGTACACATGAAATGTGATTAATTTAGAGAATGTTATGCTCAGCTCTTTGATTTTGTCTGTTGCCATTGATAAATGATATGCGAAACATGAAGTGGAAAGGAGGATTATGTGTTTGTCCCATTGAAGCTCCACAGATGCTTTTTAGTTATACTAAATTTTGTTTTCTGGTAGGATATCAGATACTCAGAAGCTGTAAGACGTTTTGAATTTGATGATCAACTTGGACCATACAATTTGGATTCTTATGGAGTTTGGAAACAACTTTCAAACTACTTGTCACCAAATGTCATTGAGCGTCTTGGTATGAGATGCGTTCCTTGCTTTTGTTTTGATTGAATGGGAATTAGTCACATCATGACATATCTGTTGAGATCTATTAGGGGAGCAGAAAATAACAATGTTCGGTATTTGTTCAGAACCAATTGGAGGAGAAATCACAATTGCATGGGAGTCATCATGGATGGATAAAGCCCCCCAAAATGACATGGAGAGGCGTTTGGTCGAACAACTAAGAGATGAAAAGTTTGGAAAGAATGATCCTGTGCAGTCTGAGCGGAGAGGATGCTACTACACAAGTATCCCTGCTTCAGTAAAGCATAAGGACATCTCTGCGGGTGACTTGACGGCCCTGAACTTGGACAAAGTAATGTTCTTATCATTTGTAGTCCACCCATATACTCACAGCGTTCCAAATTATAGTCCACTTTAGCTTTATTTCAAAAAAAAAGTTGAAGTTGTCTAACTTTGACCAAGTTTATAGAAAAATGCACCAAAAAATCTATTTAGTTTCTTCAAATTTTCCATGAAATGTCTTGATAGTGCATTTACTTGAACTCATAATATTATTTTTTTTCTAAAAACTTTGTCAAGGTTAGAGAAGTTTGACTTAGGACAAAACTAAAGTGAACTATAATTTGGAACGAGTGAAATTAAACAGTGTGCAATAATAGTTTGATAACACAGGGATCAATAGGAATGACACGACACTTATTTGTCGATCCTTTGGACTTCATATGCTTATAATACTACATCTAAAATCTCCTGAATTACAGTACAATATCCAGATAATCATGGTAAATTTCTGCTGTTATTGGTTGGTTTGCTTAAAGCAATCCCTCCAACAGATGTCACTTGTTAATAAATCCCTGATTGTTGAGTTGGCAACTTATTAATTATTTATTGATGAGGCAATTCTACTTCTCAGACAGGTTTGCTGGAGATTGTTTTGGCCAAAAATTATGAAGGTCAAGAAGATCTATTCCTGGGAGAGCTTCAGTTTGCTTTCATAGCTTTTATGGTACTATATAGACAAAACTAAATATTTTAATTGTTAATGAGTTAGGGTGCCAGTAGACTGTTCTCTGATGTATTTGAGTTGTGTAGATGGGTCAGTCATTGGAGGCTTTTATGCAGTGGAAAGCACTAGTCAGTCTTCTTTTGAGCTGCAGTGAAGCTGTAAGTAGTTAATTGATGGATATGATTCTTTTGTGGTATTCTTTTTATTATTACCGAAACATATCTATTCTTGTGCCGAATGCATACATTCTTGTTGTGTTGAGTCCATTCCACTAGCCCATCATTTATTTTGAAAGTTCTCTTGGTTTAATATTTTGTCGCATAGGTGCTTTGCTGATGTCAGGACATATGTTCATGAAATTGAGAAACCATGCTTCCACATGAAATGGTTCAATCACATTACATAACTTTCTTTTTAAGAGGCTTCAATAGCTCATTAACAACAAAAAGTAGATATTTAGTTTGTCTGAACTTCCTTGTCAACACACATCTTGACGTGGTTAAGTTATTGTACTTCATGTATTTTCCAATCAAATTCCATGACTATGGTTTATGTTAGGTTTTAATAGCTCATTAGTCATTACCAATAGTGGCCACCGTGGTTTGAAAGTTACTGACCTGCTGACACATTTAAGAATCATTGCTAAGTATTAAAAATTTGGATCTCCAAAATCAAAGTTAGATAACTTGATAGTGATACAGAATGAATAGAAGACCAGATATCTGGACTAGGAATGGCCAAATTTCTGGTTTCTATGAGGAAACTGCACCTGCCTTTTTGAGACCTAACCACTTTGTGTGTGTGTTTGTGTGTGTGTTGTGTGCGCGCCTGCATCGGATGAACAACACTTAATAGCTAATACTTCCCCTCTTGATTATATCTTTCTCTGTGACATAGGTATTCCATATGCTTATTTGACCCTTTCTTTCTTTATCCTTGGCAGCCCATTCATACAAGGACTAACATGTTTATAAAGGTATTATCTGGGCGTTCTACTTTTTGTTCATGAGCTCAAGCATGTGTTTAGTAAATTATCTGATGCTAATATAGCAAACCATGGAAACTAACAGATTTCTGTCTGTTATCTGCTTTGTGTTTCATTCAGTTTATAAGAACATTATACTATCAACTCAAGCATGGCTTTCAACATACCCAAGATTCCAAAAGTGGGGATATGGGCAATTCTCTGTGTTTGGATGAAGCATGGTTTTCAAGAGACATATTCCTGTACCGTCTTTCCAAGGTAATTTTGCTGATACAGTGTTGATACACACAGGGATTAAGATCATATTTTTTTATTTCCTAAATTGAATTATGTGACTAACAGGAATATCATTTACAAACATCAATGTGGTGAAATATAAGTAGGGTTGACCATATCTTTGTATGTCAAATTAGCCCCCAACAAGTTACCAATGGCAGAGCTAAGTTGCTAATTTACTATTTTAAGATCATTCGTACCAGATGTGTCTTAGCAATATTTCAAGTTCTACTGCATTGAGTGCATTGGCAGACCTGGAGCTAAATATTTTAACTTCACTTGGTAAAGTACACCCCCTCCCTGAAAGTAGGTTTGTCTTGTTATATCAAATCCCAGGGAATCACTTCTGGAAATGCTGTAGAGGGAAATAAATGTTCAATAGCATATTTGGTTAGTTTGTTTTTGTTTGGAGTTCTAGTGAACACTTGACTTCGAATTTTGTAAACAAGGAAATTGTTTTGTTTTCACCTTTCAATGTTTTAAAATGCCTTGTGTATACCTATTTTTTTTCTCAAATATGCAGAACTGCATATGATTATATTAAGAAGGAAGAGAATATCAACAAGACACAAATTCACACCACACCTTTACTCAAGGATCCCACACTAAAACGACCTTTAGCAAGCAGCAGCCAAAATCCTCGCCAAACCTTTTGCACCAGACATACACCAGAGGGCCGTTAAAAAATTTCTTCTAAGAACAACCTGGACATTTGGTGCAGCACCATTAAAAACACACTTATTTCTGTGTCTCCAAATCGTCCATGCTTCCAAGGTGATCAACGAGTTTACTCCACTTTTCCAATGTCCTAGAATTGAAGTATTAATCCCAAGCGACCAATAACAAAATACCTCGTCCTCTACCTAAATGAAAGACATAGGAGGAAAATATTATGTTAATTTATAGCGTGTTTGGTTCATGTCCATATTTCAGATTTTCCCACCTCAAACTGTTGATTGAACCAAAGCTTTAAAGAAACACATCATATTTCAGATTTGCCAACTTCATACTAATTGCTGAGGGCACATGCTGAAACTTGTTTTGTATAATGAATTTTAATTATCTTCGAGTGTGAAATAGTGTGCCTGGAACTATGCCAGCAGCTTAGTGAATAACTTGGTTACTCGCACCATTGATTTCTCTTAATTGCATTTGCAGGATTTCTTTACAGTTGTATTTGAAGCCCTAGTCGTGGATGGAGACCTTCTGTCATGGGTTGGCATTCCTGAACTGATAATTCCTATACATATTATTATACTTGACACCACAAACCATGCTACCAATTTCTGTATTTTGGACTTAAACTGAGAGCCAGACTTTCTATTTTGTGATTTAAATAACACAGGATTAGTAGTTTTGGGGCTATTGTGATCCCTGGATTATTGTGCACAACTGTTCAGAAACTTGTTATATATTTAACTGGTCACTGTAGGATATCTCACATTTCCATCCCATATGCAGGCTAGAAAACTAAAATCGCTTCTGGAGACTACATTTGGGTGGGATCTTGAGGACAATGCAGTGAACCTCATTGATGAAGATGATGAGGTAAATCTGGACCGAGATCAGATTATCTATAGCATTTCTCTGTTACACTTTAGTGAAACTGTTGTTTTCATATTGCCCCGCAGTTTGCTCCTGTGGTTGTGGAAATGGATGGATCATAGGCTAATGAAGTCATATTCCATGAAACTTCTACTTATGCAGAGAAGCCAGCAGTTGTTCAGCCTTTCTACTTTGATCGGTATATTGTGTCATGCACAATATTGAGAACTGTTTTATGCTGATCTTGCTGTTAGCATCTTACTCCATCTACTTATTAGTTATGATCTAGGTACACTGGTGCGCTGACTTTTATGAAGTTTTACTGCCTGTACTGACATTGAATATACGTGCTAATTATTGACTTGGTTTCCACTTGACTACTTGTATAAAAATGTAGATAATTAAGTAGGCTTTCTTGTTTAGTGATCCTGTCGTATCGTAGGTATTGAAGTGGCCTGAACATCAGTGTATCTTGGATCTTGGTAGAGCTATATTGGGCATGCTATTGTAGATTATGCAGAGTATATTATCTCTCTGTATGTACCTCATATAATATATACCTAATATACTTAATATTAAAGAGTGGAGGCCATCTTTTTGTACTTCCTAAAGTTCCCTTGTGTCTATACTTCCATATGTGATCTGTACTAATGACTCCCACTCTTACGAGATTGAGTGACTCAACTTGGAGTCTGATTTCAAAATGTACTGTGTTCCATTGTAACGTAGGGACATGTTTGGTTGGAAAGTACAACGCTAGCTAATGCTTGTTTTCTCTGAGCATAAAAGGCTTTATAAACGCTAGCTAATGCCGGTTTTCCCTGTGTGTGTGTGCATAAAAAGGCTGAATTTGTGTTTTCCTGTACAGACACCAATCGAATCCATTTGTGTCATGCGCTTAGCACTGAGGTGATTGTCTAAATTGTATTTATCAGATTGTGACTTGACATAATAATATTCCAATCTTACCGGCTCATCCCGACATGATGCATGGTCTCAAGGAAAGGCTTGTTCACGCCGAGCATGTGTTGAAGAAGTTTGGTCTCCAGCGGGCAACACATTATAGACGCAGGCACGTTAGGGCCATCCTGAGCGGCGGCCTCCCTTGCTCCCTTGTTCCTTGAAATCAAGTTGATGAGCTCATCCATTGACGATGTCGTTGCACTTGTTGTGTGGGTGCATGGACCGGGTAGCACTGAGCAAGAGCGCGGAAGCCAAGATGAAGGTGGGTAGCACAGGTCCTAAGGCTAAAAAAGAAAACCACCGTCTAAAACCTGTCAAGGAGGTTCATTTGAGGTAAAATGAATGGTTTTCAAAGTTAGAAGAGGAAAGAATTCTAGTTTCATAGCTTGGGGAGGAAAAATGGACATCCTCCAAAGTTGAGGGAGAAAAATTAGACTTTTCAAATTTTCGGATTTCTGAGTTCACATTTGGGCCCAGATGTGTCGATGCAACGCTCGCCGCCCTTGGGCCTTGCCGAAACGAAATCAAAGTCCGTTGAGTTTTTTGTTTTGTTTTGTTTTTTTCAATCGTAGAATAGAATAGAAAGAAAGATGTGGGCACCCACACCTGTTGCTCCATTCTTTGATCCGATCCTCGCTCATAAAAAGAACGTGGTCCATCTTCACATCTTGCGAGTTTTCGTAGCAGTACCTTGGATTTCGGCACTTGAGGCAGCCATCAACTGCATGCTCAGTGACAACGACGATTAGCAGATCACCAAGAACGACCGTCTGGTCGCTTCTTCAATGGCCCAGGTGAGCACACAAACATGCTATTGTGTCTAAAGAAAAACAGGCACGTACAGAAAAGGCACTATTCAAGTATATGTAGGTGCCGATCGAATAAAGCCGGAATATATATAATTGTTTCTCATCCGTTCATTAATTGTTCCAGGTCCAAATGCGACGTGAACTTGTGTTTTGCTTGCCTGATCTGTTCCGTACAAAACTACGCCAACAAAACAGGTTCCATGCCAGGTCTATATATTAATGTATTTCCCACGTCATGATCATTTTAAAATCCGCACGTTCACTACTTGGCACACCTGAACAGCCTTACCTGGGCAGTGCAACATCACCAGTAGTACAAGAACAGTGGAGGGAGGCGACGATCGATGTCGCTAGGACCTCTGCCACGGGGAGCCATCTGCTTGCTAGCTGCGTCGATCGTCGTCCTTACCACGGTGGGTCTCCGTTCCGATGCCATCAGCTCCTGGTCCGCAGCCGATGAGGACGACGAGGACGGTGACGACAGCTCATCCTCTTTCTCCTTCACCTTCCCGGGGACAAGTTCACCTGGACTGGTCTTCGGGTTCTACGACGACAAGTGCCCAAACGCCGAGGAGATCATCTCATCCACGGTGCGGAAGCTCTACCACACGGACCCCAACGTCGCAGCCGCGCTCGTCCGCCTCTTCTTCCACGACTGCTTCATCCACGTACGTTATGTTATGTTAAACCAACCAAACACAAATTACACACACCAAAAGACATATATATGCTAGCTGTCTTCTCCGATCCCTGGCCGTGATGCAGGGCTGCGACGCGTCGGTGCTGCTGGACCGTGTCGACGGCGAGAAATCAGAGCGCGACGCCGGTCCAAACCAGTCGCTACGAGGCATGGACGCGATCGAGGCCATCAAACAACGAGTGGAGACGGCGTGTCCAGGGACGGTCTCCTGCGCGGACATCCTGGCACTCGCGGCGCGGGACAGCCTCGTCCTAGTAGGCGGGCCATCCTACCCAGTGCTCACCGGCCGCCGCGACAGCGCGCGGAGCTTCTACGCCGACGTGAACATCCCGCCGCCGAACGCCACGTACGCCATGACGCTGGACGCGTTCGCGCGCCGCGGACGGCAGTTCACGGAGCGCGAGACCGTCGCGCTGTTAGGAGCGCACAGTATCGGGAAGGTGCGGTGTAGGTTCTTCACTGACAGGATCTATGACTTCGCTGGCACCAGCAAGCCGGACGACTCCATTGACCCGGACATGGTCGGCGAGATGCGCGCGGTGTGCGGCGGCGGTGATGACGGTGGGGCGGCGCCGATGGAGATGGGGTATTACAGGCAGGGCCGCGAGGTGGGATTCGGCGCGCACTACTACGCTAAGCTGCTGGAGGGCCGCGGCATCCTGCGCGCCGACCAGCAGCTCACCGCCGGGAGCACCGTGCGGTGGGTGCGCGTGTATGCGTCTGGACCCCGCGGCGAGGAGGTGTTCCGTCAGGACTTTGCTCACGCCATGGTTAAGCTGTCGGCGCTCGCGCCGCTCACGGGGTCCGCCGGCCAGGTCCGGATCACCTGCTCCAAGCCTGTCGTCCAGGACAACTGAAGAAGGGTCGGGTTGTATTGTTTGGTAGGAGTATCTACTATGCATACATGCCACTTCATATACTTCCAACCATAATACTGTATACCAAAATAATTGTACATCTACCTTTTCCTTTTCGAGAAATCAAAAGCTTTTTTAAAAAAAACTTTGCTAATAAATATATAAAATACTAATATTATGATGTATAATAAATATAATTAGATTAATATTTAATTAGATAAATAATTGTGCGTTGTTTCAGGATTTGACCAATAATTATAGAGAAAACTATAAAAATTTATGACATTAAATAGACATATTATAAAAATATAATTAATAACAAATCTAATGATACTTAGTTAATATCATAAATGTTATTATATTAACATATAAGTTTAGTCAAACTTAAAATACTTTGATCGTTCAAGGTTCTTGAGATGTTTTATATAATTTGGGACGGAGAGAGTACTGAATAACACCGTGTGCTCATACGTATGGTGAATGTACATGTGTGCATACTAGCGTTTGTATCTGTAGTGTGTTTTGAAAACAAATGAAGTCTAGACAAAATTTAATTAGTCACAAGGATTAGAAGAAAGAAGGAAATATACATGTCCGTCTGGGATTCAACGCTCTGATTTGGTCCGTTCTGGGCCACTCCACTTCGCTACTGGGCTAGCTTTAGTCCTCCTATTTCCTGGAAGTTTTTGGACGCCCCAAGTCCTGTTCCAACACTAGTCATTTCGTGCAAAATTTGTGGGGGCAAATTTAGATTAATATTAGGATAGTCCCATTTGGTTTCATAGGAATATACCACTAATTAATTAACGATAGACTTCCAACTGTGTGTATCGTCTTAAAATTATGCAATACTCTTCTGCTACTTAACTTCTCATCCTAAATTTATACAAATAGTCCTAGATTCACACAGTTGGGTGTTTACACATGGACGGGCCTAGCATTATTCAAGGTGAACTCAATACCTATTATTTTTATAAAAAAACAAATAATATATAGTATATACATGTGTATTAGGAAAAACAAAAGTAGAGCTAAAATAATAGAGCATTCACGAATTAAGCCCAAAGCAGTAACCTTATGGTACTCTCCTTCCATTCCCATGGGCCCAACAAAAGCTCATTGGAGCAATTTCCTTCCATTCTTTGTCGCTTGCGTGTGACTCTAGTCCACTCGATGCATGACTTCCATCCACTCAAGGTTTTACCACTCTATAATAGAGTTTAATCCATGGGTACATGTGTCATTTAAAGTTAAGAGAGATGTTTTATTCGGTTTTGGATTCAATGAGAGGAAAAACGAACTTTTGCAAAAATTGAGAAAAAATGGACTTCGTCTTCAAATAATAGGGTATTCACGAATTAAGCCCCAAAACAATAATCCTTTCCATTCCCACGGCCCAACAAAGTTCATTGGAACAATTTCCTTCGGTGCTCGATCTGTTGCTTGGAGTATGACTCCAGTCCACTCGATGCATGACTCACATCCACTCAAGGTTTCACCGCTCTATAATAGAGTTTAATCCATGTGTAGTATATGTGTCATTTAAATATTCTCTTAAGTTGTTTTAAATTTTTGGATGCACTGTATTATAGGATAGGGAGTAGGTTATTAGGATTGGGTCACCTTATGACTTTAATTAGACAAGTTTCAATGGGGTTTTATTAAAATTTTATGAATATTAAATATGCTGAGGTGAATTATATTGATGAAGAGAGCGATGAAACTATTCTACACTGTTTCTTAAATATTGTTATGTTGAAAACTGGGCCATGAAACTCATATTGAGGATGGCCTTAAGGCCCTCTATCTTATACGCAAACTGAACGTTGTTACAGAGTACTTGGAAGTTTGGAAAGAACTAAACGGGATATTGTTGAATCTACAACATCTGTTGTAAGCTTAAGCTTTTACTAGGCCTCACGAATTTGTCCCTCGCCATGCCCTACATGTCAGTGACAAATCATCACAGCTCGCACTTTTGCATCTTTTCGCGGTAATTCCATCTTGCATGTGCCAACAGGGCCTAGTTTCTTGTAATTTTGTGCGGTGCCTGTAGGAAAATCGGTGCAAATGGAATCTGGCAACATGCATGTGTTGCACCCTCATTAACCTCGGGATGGGGGTAATTTATTTGGAGGTCTAAGCTTTAAAGTAGCTTTGATAGCAGAAGAGGGTGTGGGATGGGTGGTGTGGAGTGATTATATGCTGAGATGGTTTTTAGGGTTTATGCATTATTACAGTATGTTCTCTATCATATAAGCATATGGTCTTCACTAACAGGCCGGCAATTGTTTATCATGAATATTTTCAAGTGTTATTATTTCCATTTATTATTATTACTTGTGTATATATATGCTGCTTTGAGTTTTCATACATCTCCAAAAAAAATTGTCTTGAGATTTAATTAGGTGTGGATCACGCAAGAACTTGAGCTACACTTAATTATATATGGCTTGGTATTTGGTACCAAGGGTATTTGATTTTTAACAAAAAGATGGTAGAAGGGATTACACCATCATTCTATATAGTATAAACACTTCTAGGAATTTAAGGACAGGTTTACCATGTCTACTTTTGGTGCTGATCCATGACACAATTAATTTTAGATTTGCGCAATTGACAAATAAGTTTATATTCGACCTAATAATGAATCCTCTTGAGATGGAGTAGTACATTTCACATAGTAAAAATATGCCTGGATTATTGCAGCGTCTCTTGCTGTAACTTACTAGGAACACACTCTACTTGGATCTAGAAAACAAAATGGGCATTGCATTGGGATCTAGAACCTCTTGTTTTTACGAGTAAACCTGTTGGTGCAGTGCCATTTGTCCCTGCAGGATGCAGAGATGCAGAGCAAGTAAGCTGTAATTTAGTGGATCCGGTTAGAAGAACTTTTATAGCTTGCTCGGCATGTACTTTCTCCGGGATCCACATGCACTACATGACTCACTTCTTGAAGTTTTAACAGTTTAATCTCCACATGGAGCATGTCTTTACATTTCACCTTGTTACCCACAACCGATCATGATTCTGCTGCACAGCTTAGATCACTTCTTGAAGTTTGAAAACTGCGATAAACCCTATACTATTATACTAAGAACAAAATCGCTCAGCATTTGAGAAACATATTGCAGTAACAGAAGTTGTAGAGAAAAATATTCAAAATTGCCGGTAATTTTTATAGATTTAACCTTACCGCTTCATAGAACGGCCTCTGACTGAGGTACAGGCGCGCTAGCTTTCTCTTGTGACATGTTCATGCTAGGTACAGAGCATCTCTTTCGCCCCTTTCAACTTCATTATTGAATTAAAAGGGTGTTTGGATGGGAAGCATTGTTACCAGAAAATTAGCCATCTATGATCTATCCAGGCAAACCTGAGGGAGGGGTTTGTATAATAAGACCAAGGAAAGTTGTCTTAATTTCCTGTATATCTCATTCATTCTAAATTATAAGTTGTTCTAACTCTTTTAGTAGATAGTTTTGGTTGTGCACCTCATTATCTAAAAAGTTTTGGTTGTACACCTTAAATATAAGCCATGTCTAGACATATAATAAAAATTATGTATCTAGAAAAGCTAACAACTTAGAAAATTGAAATGGAGGGAGTAGAAAACACTTAAGATTGTTTGAAATCTACAAATCTTTGAAGTTGTCAAGTCATCCAATTGTTGTGAATAAACCTTAGAACACACACTACTACACAAATCTTTACCGCAGTGGGCAAAAACGATTTACCGCAGCGGGCAGCAGCGTCCGCTTGCGCTGTCACGCTGCGGTAAATCAACGGTTAACCGCAGCAGGCGAAAGGGGCCGCTGCGGTAAACCCATTTACCGCAGCGGGCAATCTAATGTGCCCGTTGCGGTAATTATCATTTACCGCAGTGGGCAGATTAGGATACCCGTTGTGGTAAAGATTTTGAAAAAACAAAAAAAAAACCCTAGATAGGCCCGCCGAGCCCATCCACGGGCCCGACGAGCCCATCTAGGGTTGCTGGCGGCGCCGCAGACGAGCACTGAAGCTGCCGCCGCCGAGCCGTCGTGGTGCCCCGTGGTCGACGGAGCCGAGCCCCGTGGTGCCCACCGTCCGCGCGCCGCCGTCTGCGCGCCGCCCGGGCCGCCGTCCGCGGAACCCACGCTCGAAGCAGTGGCCCCGCGCGCCGGGGTACCCGCGTCGGGGTCCCGCGTGCCGCCTTCGATCCGCGCGCCGGGGTCCCGCCCGCCGCCGCCCGCGTCGCGAGCTAGTCGTGGTGCCGAGTCTCGCTGTCCTTCACATGCACGCCGTGGAGAGAGAGAGGGAGAGGGAGAGTGAGGAGTGGGAGGACGCCCCGCCGTTGGGGGAGCACGCCCCGCCCCGCGCGCCGCCACCGTCGGGGAGGGGAGGCAAGAGGCGCGGGGGCGGGGAGGGGCGCCGCGGAGCTGCCGGGGAGGGAGCGCTGCCGGGCCGCGTCGCCGAGTCTCCGGGGAGGGGAGGGAGGAGAGGAGGAGGAGGGAGGGGGCGCCACCGGGGAGGGGAGGAGCACCGCCGAGCCGCCGGGGAGGGGAGCCGGCGGCGCTCGGGAGGAGGTGGGGGCGCCGTTGGAGAGTGGATCTCGGGCTGGGGGAGGGGTGGTGGGGTGCTAAACCCTAACTTCTGTTTATATACTCGACCCGCTATGGGCCTCGCCCTTGGCCTAATGGGCCTCGGCCTTAAACCGTAGCGGGCCTTATAGGATGCCCGCTGCGGTAAATTGATTTACCGCAGCGGGCGCCTTATGCTGCCCGCTGCGTTAAATACCCTATTTACCGCAACAGACAACTTAAGATGCATGTTGCCGTAAATCGTGGCGATTTACCGCAGCGGACGCTTAAGATGTCCGCTTCCGGGCTCCAAATGCCAACGCTGCGGTAAATGAATCTTGTAGTAGTGACACCAAAGCATTCTATATCTTTTTCCATGTGTCTTATTTTTTTAGTGAACCAGTTAGTACTAATGTAACTTGGTGATACAAATACTGAGTGACATCTATGATTGATTTAATTTCGTAATTTGTCATCAAATGTGAGTAATTTAAGAAACAAACATGAATTGTCGATCATATTTTTTATTTTTCATATTTTTGTTCCACTAACTTTATGGTATTCTCAGTTTCGTCGTATCCAAAAGCTACCGAACCGTTATTGTTCTAGCTATTTGTCTCTTGAGATCAATCATAATGTCTCAAATTGCACACGAGTGCGCTGAACTGTGATGTCACTACTCACTACCCCTGGAATATGGATACCAACTGTCTGTCAAACTGCGCCAAACTTTCCACTATCTTGTGGGCCAGTTCTTTTCTTTTTTATTTAGTCCCCCAAAACCAGGAACTAGCGGCATGCATGACCTAACCAATTTAGTGACACCCGACAGCAAAAGGAAAAGAAACAAGTCAACTTTTAAGCCAAAACCTATATATGCAACCAAAAGTTGATTGGTTACCAGCCTCATTTGACCAGAACTTTGAGATTCTAGGGAAGCTTGTGATTTAGAAGACATTGTGTTTGGCACAAGAATTGTTTTGGAGTTTTCTCTACTTCACTTTTCCTAGTAAATATGAGGAATATGATTAGTGTCTCATATGGAGAGGCCAGGACATTGTAAGGTTCCAAAATTAGCCTTGTAATGATCATGTTAGGCCAGTCTTAGTGGAGATTTTATGTCACAATTTTCAACACATTCATATTTTGAAAATAGTGCACAAGAGTTTCATGAGGATGAAACTCTCTCTACTCTCAGCCTCTCTCTCTTCATCAATATGTTGTCACATCAGCGTATTTAATACCCATGAAACTCTGATAAAATTCTATTGAGACTGACCTTATTAAGTCAGAATAATTTTTTGTTTGTCCTACAAGTGTCCCTTTTTAAAAGGAAAACTGAGTTGCAAATTAAATAAAGATGATTGTTGTGTTCTGTGCCTGAATGGATGAGTGTTGAAGTGTAGCCAAACAAGCATTAATTAGTAAATAACTGGGAGGACAATATGTTTCCACAACACAACTGCACTAAAAAATGGGGGAAAAGGAGCATGTAAATAAAGAAAGAAAAAAAAAGAAACAAATCAATACCAGGATTTCAATTTTACCTACACTTTTTGTTGTGTGTGTGAATCATATTTCTGTATCATGCTAATTAGCAACTACACATCCTCCATAAGTCTGGAGCTACGCTTTCTTCCTACTCTCCTGAATCCAGGAAAATAAACCATTCAAAATAGTAACCTTTTATGTCACTATAAAATAGACAATGAAGGATATGAACCCCACAGAAGTCATCCTAATCCATTGCTATGATGCCTCCCAATTCCTTCTGCTTGACACCGTCCCTCAAAAGAAACCCCCACAAGGCCCCAACGCCATTCAAATCAAAACACTTTGAGAGATTCTTTCCCCTGCTGGGCCACAATTGACTACTGTAGTTACCTGCAGGCCTAACATGGCTCCAATTTAAATAGGTAGCCACCAGCCCAGAGCTCGAGGCAAAGTCTACCATTGAGCCATCTGGCTAAGCTGAGACTGTCAATATTTTAACACTAAATTAGACAGAGGTGTAGACTGTATTATGAACACTGTAAATGTAAGTAGTACTACTACAACTTGGTTAATAAGGTACGGAGTATCATGTACTGCTAACGTGGTAAAAGTTGTTGAAAGTACTAACCACCCCTCAGAAGTCACACCCATGACTCCATGAGGCCATGACCCATAACCACTTTTACTCTGAAGATTACCATTTGTTTCTTAACTTTTTTGACAGCTCGCCTTTATGTTGCACAAAACACCCTTGCACAATCACTAATTATTTGCAAAGTATACCGCAAAGTGTTTGTGAATAGACTTATGCACTTCGGTAGTGCAAATGGCATCAAACAGTGGCGGAGGGAGAAAAAAGTTTTAGGTGTGGCAAAACCAATACATCTACTTGTATAAATATTTATGTATGTATTTTATGTATATTTACTAGTATAATATATATATATATATATAGAGAGAGAGAGTATTTTGGACAAAGTTTAGGTATGGCAATGGCCGGAGCTTGCCAAATAGCTGCCTCCGCCACTGGCATCAAATGTGTTTTGTTTTACTCTGTCGACAGCCCGAAGCAATAATTTGAAATGGAAATTCATAAGAAATAAACTTAAAAATGGTTCAGGAGAAATTTTACCGTACAAGGGAGTGTTTCTCGTGATCCAAAACAGATGAGATTGAATATTGTCTGCTCATTACAAATATTTATTGGAGTAACAAAATTGCCAGCTCCTTACTTATAAATGACTTAGTGAACATATTAAGTTTGACTGAATTTGTACAATACATTTGTCTCACAAAATAACCGATACTCTTTTCTAGGAGTATATTTGACTAAACTTTAAAAATGTTGACTAAAATAGACTAAGACGGAGGTAATATACTGTCGCATACCCAGAAATAGGGTACCCAAATTATCAGACTCTACAAAAACAAAAACCACCATCAAGGTGCTCCTTCGCCTCGCCCGAGCCAAGGTGACGTCGCCCGTAACGTCATTAACCCTCGGGGGCTCCTTCGCCTCGCCCGAGCCAAGGTGACGTCGCCCATAACGTCATCTGCCCTCGGGGGCTCCCCCGCCTCGCCCGAGCCAAGGTGGCGTCGCCCGTGACGTCATCAACCCTCGGAGGCTCTTCCGCCTCGCCCGAGCCAAGGTGGCGTCGCCCGCGGCGCCGCCAACCCTCAGGGGCTCTCCCGCCCCGTCCGAGCCCGACAAACCTCATCCGTGACGACCCTCGCCCTCAGAGGTCTCATTGCCATACACAGCCTGCGGCGCCCTAGCCCACATGGTCAAAAGGTCCACAGTACGCTCCGTCATCAGGGATGGGGTTCAAGGCATGAGCCACCATGCCGACTCATGTTCACCCTGGGGTACAGGGTCCTGTGCTGCCTAACCGATGACTTCCGCGCGTGATATCCACGCCATGTCTCCGACGGACACCCCAACAGGGATTAGGGCGTCATCAAGTTCTGTATGACGGAACGCGGGGGTGCCTCGTCCTGTGCGACCAACCTCCGCCCAAGCCCGGAAAGGGGAACAACAGGTTTCCCGATCACAAGGCGTATGACTACAGCTCGACAAGGACGAACAGGACTCGGACATGCGTCTACTGGCGCAATCTTCCTCAGGAAGGAAGACAGGATGAAGACAAAGGCTTCCTTCGGCGGCAGCCCAAGCCGGACCCACGTCACTCCCCCTCTCTCTAGTGTACTCCTCCATCTCTTCCTACATATAAAGGGAGGGAATGGACCCCCAATCTCGCTCTCTCGACATTCCAACATTCATTCACACACACTCAAACTCGCACACACGCGAGCACTCACCAGAACCAAGAATCTCATACGCACGAGACCTGGGGACAACCTCCCCTCTCTCACCAAAGCTTGTAGCTCCCCCCTACGAGCTCTCCACGCTCGGTAATACAACCTCGCAACACACTGGACGTAGGGCTTTCGTGCCCGAACCAGTATAAACCTACGTGTTCTCCGAGCGTAACCATCCAAACTCCGACAGGCTTAGAAATTTACTCGTTGGCCGTCTAGACCCCGCCATTTTAGACACCGACAGTTGGCGCGTCAGGTAGGGGGACTTTGCGTGTCACCCATATTTTCGAGTTTCGGATGGCTGATCGCCACGTTCGTTTCGCTCCGGGCACCATCATTCGTTTTGGTAGCCTGGATTTCTAGTGCCACGGGCAGGACGTTGACCTGGCTCTCCGTCGCCCTACGGCATCTCCTGAGGTAGCCATGGATTCCATCGCCGCTTCCATGGCCCACCTTCATCTGTCTCCCTCCGGGGAACAAACCGCTCGCGGGGCGGCCGTCCCGTGGGCCACTTATCCTCAGTTCGAGCGCCAGCTCGACGCGCTCACGGGACCCTGGCCGGCTCAGGAGTCCCTACGCAACTTTTGCTCCGCATTCGCCAGCACGGCGGCACATCTCACGGGAGGGCAGTCGCCCTCTTCCGGGTACATCACACCCGTACGCGAAACAAGAGCCCGGGCGCCCACGTCGCGAGACGACCTACGTTTCCCAGACCCTCGTCAGCCCAGCCTCGGGATGCCCGACGGCTCAGGACGGAGACCCAAGAGAGGACAGCGACGACCGGTCTGCCGACACCTCCCTGGCGTCAACGCGGCCCGTACACCGGGCGGAAGGGCGGCCGACGTCACCTCCTGTACCGGCAAGGCAAAAGGCAGGCCGCGACGCAGCTACGCCGACGCGGTCACGCCGGCAGGCCGCGGGCTTCCTTTTCCTCCCCACAACGGTAGGGAGAGAGGCAACCACGACGACGCCCTCACCCAGCCTTGTCTGCACCACAGCGTGCCTGTCAGACATACCCTTCAGGAATGTGAAAAGATGGCCAGGCACCTCTCGATTACAAGAAACGAGGGCGGGGATCGCAACAACTTTCCTCCACCTGAAGGCAAATGCCTCATGATCTTCGGCGGTTCGGGGACCGGACGCCACAAGCTCCAGCAGAAGCAGGAGCGACGCGAGGTCTTCACGGTCGTCCCGACGGCCCCTGACTTCCTCGACTGGTCAGACACCGACATCACTTTCAGGCAAGGAGACCACCCGAAGCGCGTCCCCCATCCGAGACGCTACCCACTCATCATGGACCCGATCATAGGGGGCGTACGCTTCACCAAGGTATTGATGGATGGGGGCAGTGACCTCAACATCCTGTTTTACAACGCCTTCAAGGCCCTAAGGGTACCTCGGAGAAAACTTCGCCTAGAGGGGATTGCCTTCTATGGAATTGTACCCGGCAAACCTTCCATACCCCTCGGGCAGGTCGACTTACCCGTTACGTTCGGGGAACCGGACAACTTTCAGACCGAGCTCCTCACCTTCGAGGTCGCACACTACGATGCGTCCTGCCATGCAGTGTTGGGAAGGCCGTGCTACGCGAAGTTCATGGCCATCCTAAAGTACACCTACCTCAAGCTCAAAATGCCAGGCCCTCAGGGAGTCATCACGGTCACCTCCGAGCTCGCGGAGGCGTACCAGTGCGATGTGGACAGTTGCGAAAGAGCAATGGCCGCGGCGCGATGCCCCGAGCTAGCTGCAGCAGCCGAGGCCGCAAGCAGCGAGGGGGTCAACTCTAAGGGCATGGGAAACTTTACCCCCCTAGAGGGGGTAAAAGAGATCCAGCTCAACCCGTCCAAAACGGACGACCGAGTCCTGCGCATCAGCGCCTCCCTAGATTCAGAACAAGAATCGGTGCTGAAAGGTCCTAATATGGCTAGAGGGGGGTGAATAGCCTAATTTAAAATCTTCAAGATCACTAGAGCAAATATTAGTAACACAAATGGCGATAAATGCGGTTTGCTCTAGCTCTACTTGTTAGGCAAGCCACCTATTGCAAATCTAATAAATATAGTCTCTATGTCACTCAATTTGCTAGGTCTCTAAAATACCACTAGTGAGAAAAAGGATACTCTAATAATAACTACACAAGCAACTTCTACTCAACTAGATATAATTACTACTAAGCAAGATGAGAACAAATAAATGCAAGGAAGAGAGGTGATTTTTGTACCGTCGTTGGAGAGTAGAGAGCCAATCACCAAATAATTAATTCCAACAATATATATCAATCAATTCAATTCACCGGGATACAAGAGATGACACCAATGATTTTTCTCCCGAGGTTCACTTGCTTGCCGGAAAGCTAATCCCCGTTGTGCCGACCAACACCTTGGTGGTTCCTCGGTAGAAGGCCCTCAAGCCAAGCCCCGCAAGGCACCGCAAGAACCCACACACAAGTGCGGTAACTCAATGTGCGAACACATGGTGGATAAGTACCCATGTATGTTCAGCTTTGATGATGAGTGATTGACCAACACGTGAGTGTTTTAGTTTGAGCGGTTTATTCTAACCCTTTGCGAAAGCAAATGTGTGCCTGTCTATCGGCTTGTGGTGTGCAGGTGCTATGCCTAGTGACATTGGTCAATGAGGTGGAGAAGGTCGAGTAGAGGCTTGCCATGCCGATGGACTGAGAGCGGTGAAGGGCGGAAGCAAGGCTCAGACTGAGGGACCATGGGCGTCAGCGGACTAGCTGTGGTGGCTAGTACTTGGCACCGGCGAGTGCGAGAAGACATGGAGGTAGACCGAGTCGACCGAGTCATGATGGTGGACGCGCGAGTCGAGCGAGGCTTAGGGGACTCGGAGTCTGACCGAGCGAAGACAAGGTGGCTCGCGTCGAGTGGTTTGGTGGTTTGGGCCTCAAAACCATCCGCGTCGGTTTCCGAGTTTGGGCCGCAAAACTCGGGGTTCGGTAGTTGAGCCCAAAGCTACCGGTGGCGGGTTTCCTGGGTTTGGGCCTCAAAACCTAGGCGGAGCTTCCGAGGAAGCGGGGATGGCACGTGGCGGAATCCTGGAGGTTGCGTTGAGGCGACGGCAACTCCCGGCAGGAAGCGGGGTCGTCCATTCAAAATGCGGGAGATATTTCCAGGAGCTTGGACTGCAATGCTTAGGCTAGGTAGTTCACTCAATGTACCTAGGGGGGTCTTTGGGAAATAGCCAAAGCCCATTAAGTAAGGGGTGAAGGGGTATCCCTCATCCCATCTCTTGAACCCTAATCATTTTTCCCCAACTCTCTCTCTCTACCCTCTCTCTAGTTCATGAGATCCCTAGGTTGATTTCACCAACCTCTATAAGAACTTGAGTTTGTTGCGAGGAATCGGAGGCCGTAACCTCCATAAGCCATGGTGGCTTCGACTTCTTTATCGTGTCCCCGTTTTGCTTGTGTTCTTCGCATTTTGCTTTTGCTTCCTCTTTTTCCTGAGATGATTTCTCTTTGTAGGGAGTAACTCTTGCAAATCCGTTTGAACCAAGTTGTTCGTATTCGTGAGGAGCATCCTTGCACCAAAGGAATTCCCCTCAAACCTCACGAGTGCGTAGATCGGGCGATTTCTTTGCGGTGTTCTTCGTTCTTGCCCCTTTTCCCCCAAATCCTCGTTTCCCTTTAATTCTCACCAAATTGAGCAATGATTTCTTAGGATTAGCTCCCCAACTGTACAGGGATCATGCCTACAAAGTTTGGTTGCAGTTGGAGTTCATTTGGTTGAGTTTTGGGAAGATTTGGAGGAGAGAAAACGATTTTCGGGATCGCTGTGCAGATTTCGGGGGCGTAGGACGCTCCAGAGTTTGGCGTCGGACGGTCCGTCGGAAGCGCCGGGCGCTACGTAGTGCTGACGAAAGCGTCCGTCGCGATCGTCCGTCGATGGGGCTGTTTTCGGGCTGTTTTTTTGAGCGTCGGACGCTCCTGACAGAGCAGCGTCCGTCGCCTGTCGAACTCAGTCCGTCGCCCTCTGTAGCGTCCGTCGCCCTTCCAGCAAGGTTTTGAGAATTTTCTTCGTCGCTGTTTTGACCGTTTCTCTCTCGTCCGGACTCCGAATCAAGTTCCGTTTGTTGCGTTGGATTCGTATTCACGTAAGGAACCGGATTAGGTACTTTTGAGACCAGTTCTCATAAGTATTTTTGGGTGTGCTCTTGCCTCTTCTCTCTAGGGGTTGAGAGTACCGCTCTCGGTGTATCAGTTTCGAGTTCGTGGCTTTGATCATTCTCCAACTTCTCCGACCGCTCCGCTGCACCTTTAGGGGTATTCATAAGGTCTACACCTACTTGTTAGGTTGTGTGCGAGTCGGTTATTCCGAGGTCAAGTTTTGGGTGTGAGTTTGGGACAAGGGCCAAGTCTTTGAGTTGAATTTTATTTGGCTCCCATTCACCCCCCCTCCCTCTGGTCACCGTTCTCGGTCCTTCAATTGGTATCAAAGCCGGTTAAGGATCAATCCACCTTACATGGTTCTTGATCTGCGAAGGCGACATGGAGCGAGGTGCTGGTAAACCTCCCTACTTCGATGGAACCAACTTTGCCTATTGGAAGGTACGCATGTCGGCTTACCTCCAAGGGCTTGACACAAAGTTTTGGGAGATTTGTGAGAATGAGAACTACGTGGTTCTTAAGGCTCGGATCACCGATGCCCAGGTTACGCAACATGCATCTAATGCAAGAGCCCATAGCATTCTCTTCTCTTGTCTGTCTCTTCCGGAGTTTGAGCGGGTTTCGAGTCTCACTACGGCACGAGAGATCTGGCAAACACTCTTGAGATATCATGAGGGCAACCCTCAGACCAAGTCCAGACTCTTCGACACGTACCGTAGAGAGTACGAGAACTTTGCTCAGTTGGCCGGCGAATCTGTTGACGGGTTGTTCACTCGTTTTCAATCTATCGTCAACAAGATGTGTGCTAATCGAGCCAACTTGCCTTATGATGATCATGAGATGGCTATCAAGCTTTTGTATGCTCTTGATCGGAAGGTGTGGGAGATGAAGGTGGCTGCCATTCAGGAGTCACCGAGCTATGATGCCCTGACCGTGGACGAGCTGTTCAGCAAGCTCAAGTCCTCGGAGATTGACTACCAGACCCGGGCCAAGCTTGAAAACCCATCGAAACCATCTATGGCGTTGGTTTCTGGCCCTGGCGGTACGTCTTCTTCCTCCTCTAACCCTTCACACTCCCTGTTTGCTTTGTCTTTGATTTCTGTGACAGAGGAGCAAGTGGAGGCTCTTGGAGATGATGAGCTGACTTTGGTCATCACCAAGTTCTCATAGTTTTACAACAACCGTTTGAACCGTCAGCGTGGTGGCTCAGCCAAGGGGTGCTACCGTTGCGGTGATGAGGATCACTTCATCGCAAACTGCCCCAAGAAAGCTGTGGGCGACTTCACCAAGCGCAAGGACAAGCGCGAGCACCACTTCGAGGACAAGCACAAGCCCAAGGGTGGCTACCATAGAAGGTCCTCCAAGAAGGTGATCGACAAGGTGAAGGCCAAGCACCGAGCCTTCCTCGCCTCCCTTAGTGACATCGATGCCTCTTCCGACGGAGGTGCTTCTTCGAGCGATGATGAGTCCAAGGGAAAGGTTGAGGACAAGCTCAACAGCCTATGCTTCTACGTCGATGCCAAGCACGGTGGCTTTTGCACCATGGCGATTGAAGAAGGCAAGGTCGGCAAGCGCAAGGATGGCCCCGACTATGACTACGACTCCGACACACCCGAGGTACCACCCACCGTCGAGTCCCTCTCTCTTGAGATTGAGTCTCTGAATGATGCCTTGATGAGTCAAGATGTGTTGCTCAAGCGTGTTGCTGTCGAGAGAAACGACTTTAAGGCGAAGTACCTTAGCGCGCTTCATGAGCTAGATTTTGCTAAGGCGTTAGTGGTGGTTACCGAGGAGGTAGAGTATGATGCTTGCGCCATTCACATGTCTGATCTTGTCACTCTCCAGGACAAGTATGACACTCTACTTGAGGAGGTCAGTGAGCTGAAGGCTAGGCCTAGCTTACTTGGTGCGTGCAAGTCTTGCTTAGGCTTGCGTTCTGAGCTGGCACAAAGAGATGCTAGGATTGTTGTGCTAGAGAAGGTCAGCTCAGATAGCACTAGAGAGTCGGAACGCTTTGAGGCTTTGGAGCTTGAGATCGCGTCGTGCAGACACGACAAGATGTGTACCGAGGAAGAAAAACACATACCTTCGGTCCATCTTGAGCTGGGTGTCTTGTCGAGAGCCGCAGTTGGGGATGATGCTCAGCCAATGCAAAAGGGCTGGCAGCACGGGAATAGGCTTTGCTATAGGTGGGAAGGACGATAGCATGTTCGGTAAGATCGGTGAGTGTAGTGGTTTGAGGGAGAATAAGAAACCCACCACAGCTCCCAAGCTTACCAAAATCACTCCACCTAAGCCTACCAACCCCTCTGAGTTTCCTGTGAGAGATGGTGTGTTTGAAGAGCCACCCAAAACCACTCCACAGAAGCAAGTGTGGATTGCAAAACCGAACCATCTTCGCAACCCACTTGACACACTCCTAGACATCTCTAGTGATCCCCTTCCTAAGAAAGCTAGAGCCACCCAACCCAACAAGAGAGTGCCTACCAAGAGTGCGGTGAGGTACCATTGTGAGTATTGTGAACGGGATGGGCATTTGGATGAGTTTTGCTATAGGAGGAAGAGAGATGATCGGAGACAGTTTGAGTTGAACAACCGGGACATGTTCCACCCACAAGTTGGGGTGCGTGAACCGGAAGTTCAGAGGCGCACTACTAGGCCTAGAGGTACAATGCCTCGAGGTGCTCGGCCTCAGGAGGTGAGACCACGCGGTCGTCGTGCCCGGCGGGGTACCGGTCGTGACCCATACGGCTATGGGCCTCGTGGCGGTGGCTTCACTCCACCCTTCTCTAGCGGACCACGTTTTCCCCATCGTAGTGATCGCTATCCTCCCATGGGACAGGAGATGTTTGGTTTTTCTCCTAACCCATTCTTTGGGCAAGTGGGACAACACTGGTATCCTTCATAGTTTACTAACCCCAGTGTTGGTCCGTTTGCTCACCCTATGTCTTTTTATTGATGTAGGAAGGAGGACTGGAGGAGACTTGGCTTGTGGATTCTGGATGCTCACTCCATATGACCGGTAGTGCCAAGTGGTTCTCCAGCCTCGACCCCGTGCACCACACCGAGTATATCACATTCGGGGATAAGAGTAAAGGTAAAGTTGTCTCCCGGGGGTCCATCCGAGTCAATTCGTCTTTTGTCCTCAAGGATGTTGCTTTGGTTGCGAATTTTCATTTTAACCTTCTCTCGGTTTCGCAACTCCTTGATGACGGTTTTGAAGTGAGTTTTAAACCTAATCTTTCTCGGATTTTGGACTCTCGAGGTGATCTTGTTTGCCGGATTTTGCCCTTCGGGAAGGTTTTTCGTGCGGATTTTTCTATCTCTTCTGGACCTTCTCGTTGTCTTCTTGCCGGTTCTTCTTCCGAGCTTTGGAAGTGACATAGGAGATTGGGACATTTGAGTTTTGACTTGCTTGCAAGGCTTAGCTCAATGGACCTTATCCAAGGATTGCCAAAGCTAAAGTTCGAGAAGAATTTGGTTTGCCATCCTTGCAGGCATGGCAAGATGGTTGCCGCTTCCCATCCTCCTGTGACTGAGGTCATGACCACTCGACCCGGCGAGCTCTTACACATGGACACAGTTGGTCCAGCTCGGGTCAGGTCAGAGGGAGGGAAGTGGTATGTGGTTGTAGTCGTTGATGACTACTCGAGATACTCTTGGGTGTTCTTTTTGGAGAGTAAGGATGAGGCTTTTCCACTTGTTCGAGATCGGATTTTGAGATTGCAAAATGAGCTACCTAAGAATGCCATGAGAGCTATCCGCAGTGACAATGGCACAAAATTCAAGAATGCTCACTTTGCAACTCTTTACTCTTCTTTGGGTCTCGATCACCAATTTTCCTCACCTCACACTCCCCAGCATAAAGGTGTTGTTGAGCGCAAGAATCGGACCCTTGTTGAGATGGCTAGGACGATGCTCGATGAGCATAGGACTCCTAGGCGGTATTGGGCCGAGGCACTCAGTTCTGCTTGCTATGTTTCCAATCACATTTTCCTCCGAGCTTTCAAGAAGAAGACTTCTTATGAGTTGCGATTTGGGAGACCACCCAAGGTAAGTCACCTACGGGTGTTTGAGTGCCGGTGTTTCATCCTCAAAAAGGGCGGTAAGTTGGATAAATTTGAATCACGGTCTTCTGACGGTATCTTTCTTGGTTATTCTACTCACTCTGGTGCTTATCGTGCACTTAACCTTGAGACTAACCGAGTGATGGAGACTTGTGAGATTACCTTCGATGAGACTATGCCCTGTGTTTCCACTGCTTTTGAGCTTGCAGGTGATGATGAGGTGAACACTAGCATTTTTGTGGAGGAGGAGCAAGATGATGCCGATTGGGGTGATCCCGAGCCAACTCCACTGGCTGCCCCCGTCGACCCTGTGACGTCCACTTCGGCTCACGGTCCCGATCCGACTACTTCCTCTACATGGGGGCCGTTCGAGCAGCTTCCTCAGTCGATGCCCGTTGCACCTAAGGGAGCTCCAGCTGTTGTCGAGGGGGAGGCCACTTCGTCCAGGCAGGCTCCCCGCCACATCCAGCGGCAGCACCCGCCGAAGAACATCATCGGCGACATCGACCGTTGAGTCACGCTGTCTAGGTCCTATCTCTCACTTTGCTCATTCGACTTTTGTCGCGTCTTTTGAGCGCCGAGATGTTGGACACGCTTTGATGGATCCGGATTGGGTTAATGCCATGCATGAGGAGTTAGAAAACTTTGAGCGAAACCACGTTTGGGTCTTAATTCCTCCACCATCTAGTTGCCACCCCATAGGTACCAAATGGGTTTTCAAAAATAAACAAAGTGAAGATGGGGTGGTAGTGCGCAACAAGGCTAGGTTGGTAGCTCAAGGCTTTTGTCAAAAGGAGGGAATAGACTATGAGGAAACCTTTGCTCCCGTAGCTCGTTTATAAGCCATTAGAATCCTTCTAGCTTTTGCGGCTTCTAAGGGTTTCAAACTTTTTCAAATGGATGTTAAAAGTGCTTTCTTAAACGGCTACATAGAGGAGGAAGTTTATGTTAAACAACCTCCCGGTTTCAAAAATCCCAAGTTTCCAAACCATGTTTTTAAACTTCACAAAGATTTGTATGGTTTGAAACAAGCACCTAGAGCATGGTATAATAGGCTAAAAACCTTTTTGCTTGCTAAGGGCTTTAAAATGGGATCGGTAGATAAGACGTTGTTTCTCCTCAAGCAAGGCAAAGACACTCTCCTTGTCCAAATATACGTGGATGATATCATCTTTGGTGGTTCTTCTCATGCTCTTGTTGCCAAGTTTGCAGATATAATGAGCAGGGAGTTTGAGATGAGCATGATGGGAGAGTTGAATTTCTTTCTCGGGTTACAAATCAAGCAAACCCGAGAAGGATATCCTGAAGAAGTTTGACATGGGCGAGGCAAAGCCCCTCTCGACGCCTATGTCAACTACTACTTCCTTGGATGCGGATGAGGAAGGAGAGGCGGTGGACCAGACCGAGTACCGAAGCATGATCGGGTCGCTTCTGTACGTGACGGCGACTCGACCGGACATTCAGTTCGCCGTTTGCTTGTGTGCACGTTTTCAGGCGTCCCCACGGACTTCGCACAAGCAAGCGGTGAAACGCATCATGTGGTACCTGCGATTCACTCCCGAATTTGGTCTTTGGTTTTCCACCTCTTCATCTCTTGTGCTTTGCGGTTACTCTGACGCTGACTTTGCCGGATGCTGTCTTGATCGGAAGTCCACTTCTGGGACTTGCCAGTTTCTCGGGTCTTCATTGGTTTCTTGGTCTTCTCTCTAACAATCTAGCGTGGCACAGTCGACGTGCGAAGCTGAGTATGTTGCCGCGGCTAGTTGTTGCTCTCAGTTGATTTGGATGATTGCCACTTTGAGAGATTTCGGTCTTGAGCTTACTAAGGATCCTCTGCTTTGTGATAGCACGAGTGCAATTAGTGTGGCTAAAAATCCAGTGCTTCATTCGAAGACCAAGCACATTAAGGTCCGCTTTCACTTTTTGCGTGATCACTACGAGAAGGGCGACATTGACCTCTGGCATGTCGAGACCCAAAACCAGCTTGCGGATATTCTCACTAAGCCTTTGGATCAAGCTGCGTTTTCTCGCCTTCGGGGCGAGTTGGGTGTTTGCTTTCCTTTTTATAGGAGGAAAGTTTTGTGTATCATAGCTCTTTTTGATTCATTTAGTCTTTTCTTTGTCCTTCTTCCCTCTTGATGTCTTGTTAGTGTTAGTTGGTGTCAATGCATTTTGCATCTCATTTGCATTTGTGACATAGTTCATTTGTGTCAATGCTCTATTTGAGGTGTTTTATGTGTCTATAGTGTTGCCTAACTTAGATTCTTTTTATCTATATGACATGCAATAGAGCTAAGTTAGAAAAGCCTTAAAACTGAATTTAAATTCCCCATGTCACCTCTGAAATGGCACTAGCATGTGTAGGCTTTTGAAGATTCTTCTTGGCTTCCTTGTATATAGCTTGTAACTATGGCTCTTCTTTGTTTCATTCACTACCTATGAGCACCATGATTAATATCTAAAATGAAATTGCTCTCTGTTTTGTGAATTGGAAAGATCGAGTTGGGTCTGCATTGTGAGCACTTCACCGTGTGTTCGAGACTGCTTCCCATATGGGTCGATACTTGAGCGGTGTCGTGTATGACCAAAACCGGTGTGTCAAGTCCTTTGACTTCGCCCGGTTGGTAAGCAGTGGCATCACTTTGCTTACAACCACTCGCATACAACTTAAATGTGCCTAAAACTAAAAATTAGCTGCAAAACTCTGATTTTTGAAAAATTCATTCAGATTGGGTCATTGGCTTGTTGTATGAACTTTGCTAGGGATAGTTTTACTTGCTATACATGAGATTGCTTTGAGATAGATCCTATCTTGTTTGCCATGTCTAGTTGTCTCTAGGAGGTGATACTCATTCCTTGCTCACACATGTAATGCTCTCTAAAATAGCTTCTAAAGTGATCTTAAGCTCAACTTGATTCTTTGTTGGGCACGTAGAGCTTTTCCTATTCTCACAGGATCACATCACTTAGAGAATCTATTCATTGTCTTAGCTCTAAGTATGAAGCCTTTGCACTCATTTTGCATTTCATGGCATTTGTAGCCGGATCTTGAGTTGTTGATGTTTGATGAGCTACATGTGTCAACAAGGGGGAGAGATGTGCATTTCATTCCATTTTCAGTCATCTACCTCCAAGGGGGAGAAAGAGTGCATCTCATTGGTTTAGAGCTCATTTTGTATCTTGAGTGTGCTTTTGCCCAGGGGGGCTTTTGCTAGATGTTTTGAGCCTTTGCCTCTTCTGGAGGGTCTAGCTTTATTTGTGGGCTCCGACATGTTTCGATTGTTTCTTGAGCATTAAGGGACGTAAGTGGTTTCAATTGGTATCTTTTGAGCTCCCTTAGTGCTTAAATTGGTTTTCTGAGCTTTGAGAGTTTGTGATTGGCACCGGCGAGTGCGAGAAGACATGGAGGTAGACCGAGTCGACCGAGTCAAGACGGTGGACGCGCGAGTCGAGCGAGGCTCAGGGGACTCGGAGTCCGACCGGGCGAAGACAAGGTGGCTCGCGTCGAGTGGTTTGGTGGTTTGGGCCTCAAAACCATTTGCGTCGGTTTCCGAGTTTGGGCTGCAAAACTCGGGGTTCGGTAGTTGAGCCCAAAGCTACCGTGGCGGGTTTCCTGGGTTTGGGCCTCAAAACCTAGGCGGAGCTTCCGAGGAAGCGGGGATGGCACGTGGCGGAATCCTGGAGGTTGCGTCGAGGCGACGACAACTCCTGGCAGGAAGCGGGGTCGTCCATTCAAAATGCGGGGGATATTTCCAGGAGCTTGGACTGCAATGCTTAGGCTAGGTAGTTCACTCAATGTATCTAGGGGGTCTTTGGGAAATAGCCAAAGCCCGTTAAGTAGGGGGTTAAGGGGTATCCCTCATCCCATCTCTTGAACCCTAATCATTTTGCCCCAACTCTCTCTCTACCCTCTCTCTAGTTCATGAGATCCCAAGGTTGATTTCACCAACCTCTGTAAGAACTTGAGTTTGTTGCGAGGAATCGGAGGCCGTAACCTCTGTAAGCCATGGTGGCTTCGACTTCTTGATTGTGTCCCCGTTTTGCTTGTGTTCTTCGCGTTTTGTTTTTTCTTCCTCTTTTTCCCGAGATGATTTCTCTTTGTAGGGAGTAGCTCTTGCAAATCCGTTTGAACCAAGTTGTTCGTATTCGTGAGGAGCATCCTTGCACCGAAGGAATTCCCCTCAAACCTCACGAGTGCGTAGATCGGGCGATTTCTTTGTGGTGTTCTTCGTTCTGGTCCCTTTTCCCCCAAATCCTCGTTTCCCTTTAATTCTCACCAAATTGAGCGATGATTTCTTAGGATTAGCTCCCCAACTGTACATGGATCATGCCTACAATGTTTGGTTGCAGTTGGAGTTCATTTGGTTGAGTTTTGGGAAGATTTGGAGGAGAGAAAATGATTTTCGGGATCGCTGTGCAGATTTCGGGGGCGTAGGACGCTCCAGAGTTTGGCGTCGGACGGTCCGTCGGAGGCGCCGGACGCTACGCAGTGCTGACGACAGCGTCCGTCGTGATCGTCCGTCGCTGGGGCTGTTTTCGGGCTGTTTTTTTGAGCGTCGGACGCTCCTGACAGAGCAGCGTCCGTCGCCCGTCGGACTCAGTCCGTCACCCTCTGTAGCGTCCGTCGCCAGCGTCCGTCGCCCTTCCAGCAAGGTTTTGAGAATTTTCTTCGTCTGTGTTTTGGCCGTTTCTCTCTCGTCCGGACTCCGAATCAAGTTCTGTTTGTTGCGTTGGATTAGTATTCACGTAAGGAACCTGATTAGGTACTTTTGAGACCAGTTCTCATAAGTATTTTTGGGTGTGCTCTTGCCTATTCTCTCTAGGGGTTGAGAGTACCGCTCTCGGTGTATCGGTTTCGAGTTCGTGACTTTGATCGTTCTCCAACTTCTCCGACCGCTCCGCTGCTCCTTTAGGGGTCTTCATAAGGTGTCCACCTACTTGTTAGGTTGTGTGCGAGTCGGTTATTCCGAGGTCAAGTTTTGGGTGTGAGTTTGGGACAAGGGCCAAGTCTTTGAGTTGAATTTTATTTGGCTCCCATTCACCCCCTCCCTCTGGTCGCCGTTCTCGGTCCTTCACAATGACACGTGCAATCCACTAGAGTTGGAATTTAGCACTCCACCGGGGAACCACAACAACCCCTCCCAAATTCACCTTGATTGGGGGCGGACACAATCACCAAATCCCCTCACCAATCAATCGATCTCCAACCGTCTAGGTGACGGCAATCACCATGAGTAATAAGAATACCACAATTGCAATCACCACCTAGTGCCACAAAAATGAATCACAAATGCATGAACACTAGGTTTTTCCTCAAATCGAAATCCCTTAGGGTTTCCCTCAATCCTCTCAAGAATAAGCACCAAGCTTGGAGAAGGGGAGGAGAGGGAGGAGATCCTCTTGGAGCTCTCAAATCGATCTCTAGAGCTTGCTCTCTCACTTTATTTTGGCTCAAATCAAAGGCATGAGAGAGGGGAGGAGATGAGAGCTTTTCATCTCTGTTTCTGTTTTTTGCGAGAGTGAGCAGAGAGTGAGAGGTGCCTTGGAAGGAAGGGGAGAGTGCTGGACTTAACTCACATGCGCTGCCCAACGGTCACAAGACCAAAACGGACCAGTGCCAAAACGGACAAGTGCGCACGCGAAGCTTCCTGGAAGCTGTAGTGGCTGCAGCTGCAGCAACGGTCGGCAACGCAACAACACCCTCTCCCATGTGCTACTTTCTTTTCCATTTTGTCAACTGAAACCACTTCCATGTTCACCCCATGCTGCATGCTCACTTGTCCCATTTCTCTTTACACACAAAGTCAACAAACTTGCATGCAAAGAGGTAAAGAGGTGGCAGCACCCTTGCGTGGGATGCTCTTTTCATCTTTCTATGCATGCAGCCACACACATATATATGCATGCATGCAGCAACAGAAACACACACACACATGTGCTCCCTATTTTCCATTTTTATTTCCAACCCTTTTCGGTGCTAACTCCAACAAGATATTCCAAATAAATTGGGCACTTGAGTTAGCTTATCACAAATAAATCTCAGGGTATAAAATCTCACCACGTCACTAAGTGCAATGCATATGCAAATGAGACTCACACTTAGTGGCACTAGATAACCATTGCAATTAAAGAATTCCCCTCTTTATAGTACGGTTATCTATCCAAAAACCAATCACGCACTCTATTGCGTCTTGACCGGCAAAATAAATATTCTATTTTATACCTTTGCCTTGAGCCCATAGAATTTATTTTTCTCCATTTCCATTCCAAGCATGAGCACTTGATCAATATTTTGGATCATCTCCATCCGCCATGATGCATCATCTAGCTCCATCACTTGGATCGGACCACCTTGTCTAATTCAATCACTTAGCACAAAGGTTAGTCCTAGGTTGTCATTAATTATCCAAAACCAAACATGGAGCTTTCAATCTCCCCCTTTTTGGTAATTGATGACAACTCTCACAAAGATTAATTTGTAATTGAAATTTTGAACTTGGCATGCTTGTCCAAGCTTTTAGATCATAAATAATATTTGGACATTCATCACAAATTCGATTTTGGTAGAATTAGCTCCCCCTACATATGTGCCAAGTGTTTGGATTTGAAGGGCTTTGCACATATGCATGGATAGAAAAATTGTGGGAGAGTAATTGTACCAAAAGGATGCTAAGGTGTAAAGAATGGACCTTTGAAGCGTGATACCAATCGGAGTTGCAATTTTACACCATCCTTAGCACCATCGATAGCTAGACATTCATCAAAACTCAAGAACCCCGTGAGATCAACATTATAGGCATGGTTCTTGATTTACATGAAAATACATGATCATACACTATGTCTAGTTACCACCTATGCATGCTAGTACTTTATTTCACCATACAAGTTCTAATTCTAGCATACACCACACAAACAAGAATAGGGAATTTAAGTGCATATGCAATGAGTAAGTCATATGTTAATGCACAAGCAAATGCAACAAATTGTTTATGCGCTTGCTCCCCTATTTGTGTGCTTCAAAATTTTATTGATCCCTTTCCTTTCTCGTATCTCTCCCCAACATTATCTTTGTGACTTATCTCTCCCCCTTTGTCATCTATTTTTAAAAAGGTATGGTCAAGTTGTAGAGAGTGAGTTGTATTAGTTCTTTTGATGGGATGAATTAGGATCAAATTTTACAAATTTGGTCCAACCTAGAACACTTGCCAAAGATATTTAATTCGGTTTGAACCAAAGACAAACTTCTTCACACCTCATGAAAGGGTTATCTTGCCTATGTTGAATTAAACACTTATAGCAAATTTTCTAGATTCAACACTAGGATTGCAAGCCCACAAACATGTCATATGCCACCACTAGGTCAAAACAAACATAGAAACAATAGTGGTGCCATATATACATCAAATTCATTTAATTTATCATGAATGCTCCAAAGTGCCACTTGTATGTCTATATGCACTAAACAAGTCCTTAGCAAAGCATGAATGGTATGTCAAACAATGATACCTTGGCTTTGTCGAAGGAGAGGCATGTCATATATACATGGGGTGCATTCAACTCATGTTTGAGAAATCAAGAATGTTCAATTCATTTTTGAGCTTGCAAAATCTATTCTCATCAAGTGGCTTGGTGAATATATCAGCAAGTTGATCATCGGTGCCCACACTCTTAATAGAAATGTCACCCTTTTGTTGATGATCTCTTATGAAATGGTGTCTAATGTCAATGTGTTTTGTCCTTGTATGTTGAACTGGGTTGTTTGCCATCTTGATTGCACTTTCATTGTCACATAGCAAAGGAACTTTCTTGAAGTTGAAGCCAAAGTCCTTCAAAGTTGATTTCATCCATAGTAATTGAGCACAACAACTACCGGCACTTACATATTCAGCCTCGGCGGTAGAGAGTGCCACACTATTTTTCTTCTTAGATGACCATGACACAAGTTATCTTCCAAGTAATTGACATGTGCCACTAGTGCTCTTTCTATCTATCTTGCATCCCCATAATCGGAGTCCAAATAACCAATCAACTCAAAGTTTGACCCCTTAGGATACCATAGTCCAACATATTTTGTATGCTTCAAATACCACAATATTCTTTTCGTTGCCGTGAGATGACTCTATCTTGGTGAGGATTGATATCTTGCACACATGCATACACTAAACATGACATCCGGCCTTGATGCGGTCACATAGAGTAGGCTTCCAATCATAGACCGATATAACTTTTGATCCACAATATTTCCACTAGTATCACTATCAAGATTTCCATTGGTTCCCATGGGAGTAGCAATTGGCTTTGCATCTTGCATTCCAAACTTCTTCAACATGTCCCTTATATACTTTCCTTGGCTCACAAAAGTTCCATTCTTCAATTGTTTGATTTGGAGACCAAGAAAATAGCTAAGTTCACCAATAATGGACATCTCAAATTCTTTTGCCATCATTTCTCCAAATTCTTCACAATAGGCTTGATTGTTGACCCAAAAATGATATCATCAACATATATTTGCAACACAAATAGGTCTTTATCAATCTTCTTAGTGAAAAGAGTAGCATCAACCTTGCCCATTTTAAACCCCTTAGAGAGTAAGAAATCCCTTAACCTCTCATACCATGCTCTAGGTGCTTGCTTCAAGCCATATAATGCCTTCTTCAATTTGTACACATGGTTGGGCTTCTTGTCATCTTCAAACCCGGGAGGTTGTTCAACATACACTAACTCATTGATGTAGCCATTGAGAAATGTACTCTTCACATCCATTTGGTATAGCTTGATGTTGTGGGCACAAGCATAGGCTAATAAGATTCTAATTCCCTCTATTCTAGCAACCGGTGCATAAGTTTCACCAAAGTCAAGACCTTCTATTTGAGAGTAACCTTGAGCAACTAGTCTTGCTTTGTTTCTCACGACAATGCCATCTTGATCTTGTTTCTTTCTAAACACCCATTTGGTTCCAATCACATTGTGGTCTTTTGGCCTTTCTACCAATTCCCAAACTTCATTTCTAGTGAAATTATTGAGCTCTTCATGCATCGAATTTACCCAATCCGCATCCTTCAAGGCTTCATCTATCTTGGTTGGTTCAATGGATGAGACAAAAGAAAAATGCTCACAAAAGTTAGCTAATCTTGATCTTGTCTGCACACCACTACTAATGTCACCAATAATATGATCAATGGGGTGATCTCTTGCAATATGAGTTGGTTGGAGCACTTGAACTTGATTGCTTGAGCTAGGTTGGTCATTTGATTTATCTTCATGAGATGAACTAGCACTTTGATCTTGCACTTGAGAACTATTAACTTGCTTCATTGGAGAGGAGAGCACTTGATCTTTATCATCTTGAATGTCAATCACTTGCTTTGGCCTAATATCACCAATGTCCATATTCTTCATAGCATCCACCAATTGAGAGCCTCTCACATCATCTAGATTTTCTTCTTCATCTTGAGACCCATTGGTTTCATCGAATTCCACATCATGGACTTCCTCAAGTGTGTCATTATTAGTGTTCCACACTCTATATGCCTTGCTAGTGGTGGAGTAACCAACTAGAAAGCCTTCATCACATTTCTTATCAAACTTCCCCAATCTAGTTCCCTTTCTCAATATATAGCATTTGCATCTAAATACTCTAAAATATGCAATATTGGGTTTTCTTCCATTCAATAGCTCATATGGGGTCTTCTTCATCAAAGGATGACAATAGAGTCGATTGATATAAAAGCAAGCCGTGTTGATAGCTTCGGCCCAAAACTTTTGACTCACACTGTACTCACTAAGCATAGATCTTGCCATATCAATAAGTGTCCTATTCTTCCTCTCAACTAGGCCATTTGATTGTGGAGTGTACTTGGCCGAGAATTGATGTCTAATGCCATATTCATCACAAAGCTCTTCAATTCTTGTATTCTTGAATGCAGTACCATTATCACTTCTTACTTTCTTGATTCTAGTTTCAAACTCATTTTAACATCTCTTGACAAAGGTTTTGAATGTAGCATGAACTTCACTCTTGTCAACAAGAAAGAATACCCAAGTGTATCTAGTGAAATCATCAACTATGACAAATCCATATTTTGCTCCACCAATGCTAGAATATGTAGTTGGCCCAAATAAATCCATATGCAACAAATCAAATGCCTTGAAAGTGCTCATAGTTCTCTTCTTAGGATGTGTGTTACCAACTTGCTTTCCGGCTTGACAAGCACTACATAGCTTATCCTTTTCAAATTCAACATCTTTCAAGCCTCTAACTAGATCATGCTTCACTAGTTTGTTTAATTGTTTCATTCCAACATTACCAAGCCTTCTATGCCAAAACCAACCCATGCTAGATTTTGATATCAAACAAGTTGACAATTGAGTTTCACTAGCACCAAAATCAACTAGGTAGAGGTTCTCATATCTAAATCCTTTGAATATCAAGTTAGAACCATCTACACTAACAATCTCAACATCATCCACACCAAATATGCATTTGAAACCAAGATCACATATTTGAGCAACTGATAGCAAATTGAAGTTCAAGCTCTCTAGTAGCAACACATTGGATATGCTTATGTCATTGGATATTGCAATCTTACCAAGCCCTTTGACCTTTCCTTTGCCATTGTCACCAAAAGTGATAGAATCAAAACCCTCATAAGAATTCTTGAATGAATCAAACATTCTTGAATCACCGGTCATGTGTTGAGTGCACCCACTATCAAGAACACAATGCCTTCCTCTGGCTTTATAGTTGACCTACAAACAAATCAATGTTGTTTAGGTACCCATACTTGCTTGGGTCCTTGGAGGTTAGTGACTAAGCTCTTTGGTACCCAAATAGCCTTCTTCTTTGGACCCACAATTGGTGTACCAACAAACTTAGCTTCAATACCTTTCTCACCCTTGGTAAGCAAATAGCAAGAATCAAATGGTATAGCATTAACAAGTTTCTTGCTTTTGTTCATTTTATTACAATTATGCTCTAGGTGCCCCACTTGCTTGCATCTATTGCAAAACCGACCGTTGCTCTTCATAATGCTAGGCTTTGGAGTAGCAAAGGCCGCCTTGCCTTTCTTGAGAGTATAGCCCAATCCCTCTTTGTTGAGAGAAAACCTTTGGGTACCCAAGCATTTTAGCAAGCGGGCCTCACCACCATAGGCCTTGCCTAAGGCATGAGTGAGCTCATCCACCTTTCTCTTGAGAGTCTCATTCTCAACCATTAGTGAGGAATCATAAGTGAAACCATCACTATTAGTAGAGATAGAGTGGGTGGTGGTGGATGAAGAGCTGCAAGAAGGGTTAGTATTTTGCATAATGATGGGTTGATAAAAAGATTCATCAATTATATCACAAGTTAAACCAACATCACATGATACAACAACCTTTTTATTATCATGTTCCTCAAGTAGCAAGGAGTGAGCCTTTTCAAGCTTAGAATGAGCCTTGCCAAGTTCCTCATGGTCTTCCACTAGACACTCATGAGAGGCATTAAGCTCACTAAGGGATTGTTCAAGAGCTTGTACCCTCTTAAGAAATTCCTTACACTTCTTGCTCTTTGATATAGCTATGTCTTTGGTTTGTTCTATTATATCATAAAGTTGAGATTTAGTTGGTTCATCATCATCACTATCACTATCATTTTCACATTCAACTTCACTATCACTATTATCATCATCATTTTGTACCTTTCGGCCTTTTTCCATGAAGCATGAAGGTGATGAATCAAATAGTGAAGACTTGCGGTTGATAGCAATAGAAGCAAATGCCTTCTTGGTTGCCTTCCTCTCATCATCATTTTCTTCATCGGAGGAGGCATCACTATCCCAAGTGACCACATAAGCACCATTCTTGCCTTTCTTGAAGGTCATCTTGTTCTCTTTCTTGCCCTTCTTATTCTCATAGTTGTTGTTCTTCTTCTCATTTTCTTTCTTCTTATGTGGACAATCCGCAACAACATGATCTGGACTATCACATTCAAAGCATAGCCTTGGTTGCTCCTTGTACTTGAAGTTGTCTCTTCTTTTTCTTGAGCTATAGCCTCTCTTCTTCATGAAAATCTTGCCAAATTTCTTGACAACAAGAGCAAGAGCTTCATCATCACTATCCATTTCCATGTCTTCCTCATTGTCACTCTCTTCTTGTGCTTTTGCCTTGCCCTTGTTCTTGGAGGTAGATGTGGTGGCTTTGAATGCCACACTCTTCTTCTTGTTTTCCTCTTTCTTCTCAACTTCTCCATCACTATTATATTGATCTTCGGTCAATACTTCACCAAGCACATCATTTGGAGACATATCATCCAATGCCCCTCTAAATAGGATGGATCTCAAGGTCTTGAATTTTCTTGGCAAACACATCAAGAACTTATGACTAAAGTCCTTATCTTCGGTCTTCACGCCTAGGCTCTTGAGATCATTGACAATCACTTGCAACCTATGAAACATCTCCGAGATTGTTTCACCTTCCTTCATCTTGAAGTTATTTAGCTCACTTTTGAGAGCATACATTTTGGCACTCTTGACAACTTTTGTGCCCTCATATGTTTCACATAGCCTAGTCCACACTTCACTAGCAAGCTCAAGTGTTGATGGCCATGACATTGCATTGCTTGTTGGCCTTGTCTTCATTTGTGAGGTTGGTAGGATCAAGAATAGCATAATCATGATCGGTCACATCCCATACTCTGTCATGTATAGAACCAAGGTACATCCTCGTCTTTCTCTTCCAATAATCAAAAGAACTAGTGCCATCAAAGAAAGGTGGTTTCCCCCCAACATGGTTGAACACAACTTGAGCCATAATTTAACACTGAAGGTTGTTAAACCTCAATTAATCGGTGACCAAAGCTCTCATACCACTTGAAAGGTCCTAATATGGCTAGAAGGGGGGTAAATAGCCTAATTTAAAATCTTCAAGATCACTAGAGCAATTATTAGTAACACAAATGGCGATAAATGCGGTTTGCTCTAGCTCTACTTGTTAGTCAAGCCACCTATTGCAAATATAATAAATATAGTCTCTATGTCACTCAATTTGCTAGGTCTCTAAAATACCACTAGTGAGAAAAAGGATACACTAAATATAACTACACAAGCAACTTCTACTCAACTAGATATAATTACTACTAAGCAAGATGAGAACAAATAAATGCAAGGAAGAGAGGTGATTTTTATACCGTCGTTGGAGAGTAGAGAGCCAACCACCAAATAATTAATTCCAACAATATATATCAATCAATTCAATTCACTAGGAGACAAGAGATGACACCAATGATTTTTCTCCCGAGGTTCACTTGCTTGCCGGCAAGCTAATCCCCGTTGTGTCGACCAACACCTTGGTGGTTCCTCGGTAGAAGGCCCTCAAGCCAAGCCCCGCAAGGCACAGCAAGAACCCACACACAAGTGCGGTAACTCAATGACACGAGCAATCCACTAGAGTTGGAATTTAGCACTCCGCCGGGGAACCACAACAACCCCTCACAAATTCACCTTGATTGGGGGTGGACACAATCACCAAATCCCCTCACCAATCAATCGATCTCCAACCGTCTAGGTGACGGCAATCACCAAGAGTAATAATAATACCACAATTGCAATCACCACCTAGTGCCACAAAAATGAATCACAAATGCATGAACACTAGGTTTTTCCCCAAATCGAAATCCCTTAGGGTTTCCCTCAATCCTCTCAAGAATAAGCACCAAGCTTGGAGAAGGGGAGGAGAGGGAGGAGATCCTCTTGGAGCTCTCAAATCGATCTCTAGAGCTTGCTCTCTCAGTTGATTTTGGCTCAAATCAAAGGCATGAGAGGGGGGGAGATGAGAGCTTTTCATCTCTGTTTCTGTTTTTGCGAGAGTGAGCAGAGAGTGAGAGGTGCCCTGAAAGGAAGGGGAGAGTACTGGACTTAACCCACATGCGCTGCTGAAAGGACCGTGATGCCTAAGAGGGGGGGTGAATTAGGTCACTTAAAAACTCTACTGTAACACTCCAAAATTTGCATGGTTTTGAAAAGTGCTAAATTGATCTAGTTATGCTTCTTTTGTATATGCATTTAATATAATTAAAATATATATATAGTTTTGGTAAAATAAAAAATGTCATGTAGCAACAAGTTGAGCATTCATGCTGGAGCATTTTGATTTCTGTGTTGAGTGGTTTTAAAAACTTATACAAAATTATTTTGAAAATGTTTTGCAAAAGAAAGTTTCGAAAACCAATTCTAGAAAATGTTAAACTTTTCTTCTCCCTATTCCTGTTTTCTTTCAATCTGGTCTGGTTGGCCCAACTCCATGGCCCAGCCGAAGCAGGCCTCCCTCTTCCCTCTCTGTTTTGGGCCTAGTGGTTTGGCCCAGTAGTCCCCTCCTTCCTCCTCTTGGGCCGACTCGGCCAAAGGCCCAGTGCGGGTGAGCCCGCACTCCTCCTCCCTGTGCCGCTGACCGCCCGGGCCCGCTCGTCAGCTCTTCCCTCCCCTGCCTTCGTCGAGACCGAGCCGAACACGGCAAAAACCACAACCGAATCCTGTTTCCGCCCGATTTCTGCGGAAATCCTTCCTATTTTGCACGGGATTGCACCCATAGATACCCCGCATGCCCCTACCGCCTCCAAACATCCTATCTATTCACCAACCACGCCCTGCCCTAGTTCTGCAGAGCTTCCCGAGCAAGAGTTCAGCCGCCGCCGCCATTGGTGCTCGGTCGAGCTCCTCTGTCAACCGCCTGTCCTCATCTTCCTTCGGGGCAAGGTTTGATACCCCGTGAACCTTCTCATCCGATCAATTCTGCTCTACCTTGCTCACACCGTCGCGATGTCATTTGCAGCGTGCGAAGCTCCGCCCCGTCGCGTCGACAGCCGCCTCCGGAGCTTCTCTGTCCGAGCAGAAAGCCTTCGGTGGGTTCGCAGAACACCCCTGTACCTCACCCCGTGCTCAATTTCTCCCCTCCTTGCCCTCACTGGTCTGTCGTCGTTCGCAGTGGAGTCCACGTCGCCCCGTCGTGCCGTGGTCCGCCTCCGTCGCTCTACCGGCCTCGCAAAACCCCTGGGTGAGTTCGCGATCTCCTCCTCTTCATCTCGGTTCCCTCGGTTTCCTTTTTAGTGGTCCGTATGGCCCGATCGCCTCGCGCCGGTGAACCTTCAAGCTGCAGCCATGGAGGACCGCCGTGCCACCTCCCTGTTCCCTGCCGGCGCCGCCGCTCTCTTTCCCTCCCTCTCATCTCGGCCCTCTGTTTTGGATCCAAGGGACGAGAAGAGCCGATACCCCTTCGTCCGGGTCTTTTGCTAAAGAACCCCTGGCGAGATTCAATGATCAACCCGCCGTCCTTAGCGTTTTCTCTGAATACGCTTTCCCCCTTTGAAGGCGTATGTTCCTTTCGGTATTATCTTTATTCAAAATAAAATGAAAATGTTTATTTACAGAATTGCCACTCCTATTCAAGTGCTTATAACTTGCTTATTTGAAATCCGTTTTCGCCCATTCAAATTGCGTAGGAAAACTTGTTAAATTCGTAATAAATTTCTCTACATGTTAGTATCACGGTTAGTTAGATTTGAAAAGGTTTAATTTCGTGATTAGATTTAATTTAATATCTTTCAATAGGAAAACTTGTTAAATTCATAATTTCATAGTTTTCGCTCCGTTTTTCGTGCTTGAAACATCGTTGTGACCGTAGTGATACGTAGATCAGTTTCATAAACTTTTCATGTTGTTTTATTACTATTGGTGTACTGTTATAATCATAGTCTTGTTTGCTTCGTGTATGTTTGTCCGTTGAATGAATGGTGTTGATTGTTGATCGGTATAGACGTTGAGCAACCCTTTGAAGAGTCGGAGTTTTTCATTGATCAAGATCAGCAAGAATACTTCGAAGAAGGCAAGTATAACATGGGATTATCCTTGTTGTCCTATTCATGAATAATATAATTCATATGCATGATTCCTTGTTTACCATAGTTTGATCCTAGAGATTGTTGTCCTGAATACCTTGTCACCTATGATTTGATCCACCATATATGATTAGCATTGCTAGTGCTCATATCAGATGTACATGATCTTAACTTGTTAATGACTATATGCAATAATGATAAAACTTGCTTTTTAGCAACATTTGATTATAGGAGCTTATCTGTCGGCAAAATCTGGGATATACAGTACAACCATGAGGGCTATATGGCTCTGGCTTTAGCTCAGTATGGGGACCTTTTCTAGCTCGTTCAGTGGTTACCTTTATGGCGCGAAAGGGGTGTGCCGAGACGGGTATAGTGTGGTTCCTAATCTATGGGCATAGCCGCGAAGGAGTGTGACCGTAGACAGGTTGGCTCTATATCTCCCTGCCATGGAAACCTTGCGACCCTATCTTGTTAGACGAACCCTTGAAAGGTTTCATAGTGTACCCTGCCCGCTCACCTCGGTAGTGTTTTGGGAGTCATGATCCCGGGCAAATGGGCAACACGACTCGTGGGTAAAGTTGTACACCTCTGATCAGAGTTAAAAACTATCATGATAGCCGTGCTCACGGACACGAGCGGCTCGGAAAACTCACAGAATTATTGGGTTCTTATTTCTATGTGGCTTATGCAAGTATTATTTATTTATTGTATATCATTGTCATTTACTTTATGGTCATGGATATTTGAGCTTATTACCTTAGAAATTGTTGATGTTAATATGAATTTGATCTACTTAAAATGCTCACCGCTATGAACCCTGCATACCCTTTTGAGCTTCATGAACCCCGTGTTATATTTGTTGAGTATGTATGTGCTCACCCTTGCATTCAAACACCACAGATGAAGATTGGGTTGATGATTACCGCAATGAGTACTAGTCTTGGAGTCAACCAGTCCCTTTGGAGCTTCCGCAGTTATCCTCGTTTAGTTAAAGTTATTTATTTTCAGACTATGTAATGAATATTTATTTCGCTATGTATTAAGCACTGTGATGGTACTTTTATGATTTGTCAACTCATGTGTGTGACTATTCCTGGGGTGCACATGAGCCTTTTATGCACTTGTTTTTGTTCTTGAAAACGGGTGTGACATCTACTCAAAACTAAGGCCTCTTTTTGTTACTTTAGCAAAACATATGCAAAAGATATAAATGAAATGTGCCACTAAGGTTTTGCTAAGTGTTGCTATCTCTACCACAAAAGATCACAAGATAAACAAAGTAAGTGCGGAAGGTAAAGAGCAAGGTAGAGATGCAAACTCCCGTCGACGACTCCGGTATTTTTACCGAGGTGTCGAGAAGCGCGCAAGCTTCCCCCTAGTCCTCGTTGGAGCCCCTCGTGAGGAATCCCGCGCAAGGGTCAAGATCCCGGTCGGGTAACTCCATGGATAGCATCGGACTCTCCCCACGCGCAAGTGGGTCTCCGATGTGCCTTCCGGCAAGCCTATCCCGGATGCTCTTCGTCGTCTTCACTATCAAACTTCCGGCCGAAACACCACGGGCCTTGTTCCCTTCGGTACACCGGTGGCGGCCACACCACAAACGCGGTTGGTGTGATCACGCAAGATTACAAGCCCCACCGAGTACAAGCTTGGTGCGCGCAAGCACCCTTTGATCAAGATGTTTACAAACCTCACTAACACTAGGCTTACACCTAGAGCAAGCGCAAGAGCAATGGTCTAACTAGCCTATGCACTTAGCAAAGCACAAATGCTAATCACCGAGTGTATCACGAAGCTCTATGCATATGGAGATCACTAGAATTGTGTATCAACACCTTGGAATGTTTCCTCAAGTCTCCTTTTTCTCATTTGGTCGGCCAAGGGTCATTTATATAGGCCCCAAGCCAAATAGAGTCGTTGGTACCTTGATGCAGCTCCTCTGCGTAGCTCCGGACGCAGGCAGCAAGGGGGGTCCGGACTAATCGCTGTGCGTCCGGACCTTCCAACGGTCTTCTGCGCGTAGCGGCTGACAGTGGGTCCGGACGCTGTCTATGGTCCGGAGTCCACAGTCCGAACAGCGTCCGGAGTCCTCACGCGCCTCTGGAACCTCTCTGCATAGAGTCCGGACGCCACTATTGGTCCGGACCCTGTGCTCTGGTCAGCGTCCGGAGTCCTTGGAGCTCTCGGGTTCTTCTCTGTGTGCGTCCGGACGCAAGCACCTATGGTCCGGACTCCCACTGTTCATAGCGTCCGGACCTGCTGAATTTCGTAGACCAAACCCTAGGTGTCCGGACGCATCCGCAATGGTCTGGACCCTCCTGTTTATAGCGTCCAGAGCCCTTTTCTTCACTATTTTCATCCGGGCTGATTTCCAAAAGTCCGGACGCTCGTCGCCTCGCGTCCGGAAGACTTTGTATCTTTGCGGTCTTGCTTCCGAGTAGGTTCCATCCTCCATGCTTGAACTATGCTTTAACTTTTAGGTCTTCTATACGCTTCAAATGTCTTTTTGCGGTGTTGCCTAAGTCCAAAGCATGTTTGCACCCTATTGTACTACAAAATAAACACTTGCAAATACGTTAGTCCAATTTGGTTATGTTGATCATCAAACACCAAATTCCAAACTAAATGGGACATAGGGACCATATTCCTTCAGCTGCCCAACGGTCACAAGACCAAAACGGACCAGTGCGCACGCGAAGCTTCCTGGAAGCTATAGTCGCAGCAGCTGCAACAACGGTCGGCAACGCAGCAGCACCCTCTCCCATGTGCTACATCCTTTTCCATTTTGTCAACTGAAACCACTTCCATGTTCACACCATGCTGCATGCTCACTTGTCCCATTTCTCTTTCACACACAAAGTCAACAAACTTGCATGCAAAGAGGTAAAGAGGTGGCAGCACCCTTGCGTGGGATGCTCTTTTCATCTTTCTATGCATGCAGCCACACACATATATGCACGCATGCAGCAGCAGCAACAACACACGCACACATGTGCTCCCTGTTTTCCATTTTAATTTCCAACCCTTTTCGGTGCTAACTCCAACAAGATATTCCAAATAAATTGGGCACTTGAGTTAGCTTATCACAAATAAATCTCAGGGTATAAAATCTCACCACGTCACTAAGTGCAATGCATATGCAAATGAGACTCACACTTAGTGGCACTAGATAACCATTGCAATTAAAGAATTCCCCTCTTTATAGTACGGTTATCTATCCAAAAACCAATCACGCACTCTATTGCGTCTTGACCGGCAAAATAAATATTCTATTTTATACCTTTGCCTTGAGCTCATAGAATTTATTTTTCTCCATTTCCATTCCAAGCATGAGCACTTGATCAATATTTTGGATCATCTCCATCTGCCATGATGCATCATCTAGCTCCATCACTTGGATCGGACCACCTTGTCTAATTCAATCACTTAGCACAAAGGTTAGTCCTAGGTTGTCATTAATTATCCAAAACCAAACATGGAGCTTTCAGGCACTCATGGATTTTCTCCGCGCGAATGGCGATATGTTCGCTTGGAGTCCCGCGGATGTCCCGGGCAGACCGAGAGATGTGGCCGAGCACGCCTTGAGGATTCAATTCGGGGCCCAGCCAGTGAAGCAACGCATGTGCCGTTTCGACGAGGAAAGGCGGCGGGCCATCGGGGAGGAGCTTCACAAACTTCTGACGGCTAGATTCATCAAAGAGGTATTCCATCCCGAATGGTTATCTAATCCAGTGCTAGTTAAGAAGAAGAGCGGAAAATGGAGAATGAGCGTAGATTACACCAGCCTGAACAAGGCGTGCGGCAAGGACCCGTACCCTCTGTCGCGTATCGATCAAATCGTCGACTCTACTTCGGGGTGCGAAACACTTTCATTCCTTGACGCATACTCCGGCTACCATCAAATCCGGATGAAGGAGTCCGACCAGCTCGTGACATCCTTCATCATGTCGTTCGGCTCTTTCTGCTACGTCACTATGCCATTCGGACTCAGGAACGCGGGGGCCACGTACCAGCGATGCATACGCTCAGTTTTTGGGAAACTCATCGACACGATGGTTGAGGCATATGTGGACGACATCGTGGTGAAGTCCAAGCAGACGGAAACCATGGTCGCAGACCTTGAGACAGCGTTCGGGGCCATGAGGCTCAAACGCGTCAAGCTCAACCCCGAGAATGCTTCTCGGCTTCATCGTCTCCGAGAGTGGCATCGAGGTCAACCCCGATAAAGTCTCCGCCATCGCCAGTATGGGAGCAATCCGCAATGTGAAGGGGGTGCAATGGGTCATGGGATGCCTCGCATCTTTGAGCCGTTTCATCTCACGCCTTGGCGAACGAGGCCTCCCCCTTTACCGACTTCTCAAGAAGACCGAACACTTCACCTGGACCTCCAAAGCGCAGGAGGCCCTCGACAAGCTCAAGGTGATCCTCACAAGCGCACCCATCCTCGTTCCACCGACGCCGCGCGAGGACCTTCTCCTTTACATAGCTGCCACCACCCAGGTGGTGAGCTCCGTCATCGTCGTCGAAAGGGAGGAGGAGGGGCGCACGCTGAAGGTCCAGCGGCCGGTGTACTTCATCAGCGAGGTACTATCCGAGCCAAGACCAGGTACCCGCAGATCCAGAAGCTCCTTTACGCGGTTCTCACCACGTGGAGAAAGCTAGCCCACTATTTCGACGGCCACAACATCACCGTCGTGTCTTCCTACCCCCTCGGGGAGGTGGTACAAATCCGCGAGGCTACAGGAAGGGTGGCGAAATGGGATTAGAGCTCATGGGGGAGTTTATCTCTTATGCACCACGGACGACCATCAAATCCCAGGTCCTCACGGATTTCGTCACCGAGTGGACCGAGGTCCAGCTGCCACCGACGGCGGAGAACCAGGAGTTCTGGCTCATGTATTTCGACGGATCGCTGATGAAGACCGGAGCCGGCGCCGGCCTGGTTGTCGTTTCCCCGCTCGGGGCCCAACTCATGTACATGATCCGTATGTTCTTCCCGGCATCTAACAACGTCGCGGAATACGAGGCCCTGGTAAACGGGCTACACATAGCAACGGAGTTGGGCATCAAAAGGCTCGACGTGCGAGGCAACTCCCATCTCGTAGTTGAACAAGTTATGAAGGAGGCAAACTGCCACGACCCGAAGATGACAGCATACTGTCAGGCGGTCCGCCGCTTGGAAAAAAAAATTTGACAGCCTGGAACTTAACCACGTCGCCAGATGGTACAACGAGGCGGCTGACGAGCTCGCGAGGCTGGCTTCCAGTCGAGGTGCGGCCCCGCCCGGAGTCTTCGCCAGCGACCTTCACAAGCCGTCCATCACCTGGCACGTGGAGCCTGAGGACGAGGTCCCGGAGACTACCATGGCGGAGGTCATGGACATCGAGGAGGTGCGCAACGCCGGGGAGGACGCACCGGGGGGCGACGACAACCTCCCCCGGACTGGAGGGTACCCATCTTGGATTGGTTAGTCCGGGAACGCCTCCCCGACAATAGGAACGAAGCGCGCCGCATCGCACGCTGCGCCAAGTCCTTCATCATCATCGACCAAGAGCTCTACAGGCGCAGCCCCACGGAATCTTGCAGCGTTGCATCCCCATGGAGCAGGGGATGAGCCTGCTGGAGGATATACAAGCGGGGGACTGTGGGCACCATGCAGCCCCCCCCCCCCCCCCGCATGATCGTCGAGGAGGCTTTCCGCCAGGGTTTCTACTGGCCAACAGCCGTAGCGAACGCCATGGAGGTAGTACGCGCCTGCGAAGGGTGCCAGTTCTACGCCAACAAGACTCATTTGCCCGCGCAGGCTCTAAATACCATTCCCCTCACATGGCCTTTCGCGGTCTGGGGTTTGGACCTAGTGGGACCACTGGCCAGGGCGCCCGGGGGCTTCGACCACCTTCTTGTCGCCATCGACAAGTTCTCGAAGTGGATCGAGGCACGCCCCCTCACCCGGATAGTGTTTGAGCAGGCGGTCATGTTCTTCACGGACATAATATATCGATTCGGAGTGCCCAACACAATCATCACCGACAATGGCACCCAGTTCACAGGCAAGAAGTTCCTGGACTTCTGCGATAGGAACAACATTCGGGTGGACTGGGCCGCCGTCGCGCACCCTCAAACAAATGGGCAGGTCGAGCGAGCCAACGGGATGATCCTGCACGGCTTAAAACCAAGAATCTTCAGTCGGCTCAAGAATTTCGGGGGTCATTGGATTGCGGAACTGCCAGCCGTTCTCTGGAGCCTCGGGACAACCCAGAGTAAAGCCACCGGCTGCTCCCCTTTCTTCATGCTCTACGGGGCCGAAGCCGTGCTCCCCACCGACTTGGAGTACGGTTCCCAACGGGTTAGGGCTTACGACGAGGAGGGCAACCAAACCAACATGGAGGACGCCGTGGACCAGCTAGACGAAGCAAGGGATATTGCCCTCCTACACTCCGCAAAGTACCAGTAGGCCCTCCGAAGATACCACAACCGTCGCGTCCGCAAGCGCGAGTTCAACATCGGCGACCTGGTGCTCCGGCTCAGGCAAGGCAACAAAGACAAGCATAAACTCATGCCACCGTGGGAAGGGTCGTACGTCGTGGTGGAGGTCCTCCATCCCGGAAGCTACAAGATCGCCACTATGGGTCCCGACAGCCAAGTCTTCTCCAACGCCTGGAACATCGAAAAGCTACGTCGTTTTTATCCCTAAACGCCTCCCCTCGAATCATATACGCCCGTATATACCTTATTTCCTTTAGGAGAAGATTCAATACGCGCCACGGAGGCGACGTGCAGATCGAACGCAAGGTAAGACGTGCGCCCAGCCCGTGGTCGCGCGACTTACTCGGGGGCTGGGCAAAGGGGCCATCTTCTCCTCGGGTTTTTCAATAAAATCTTACCTCGCCCCGCTTTCCTCCCCATGCTCGATCGTTTTTGTTCGAATTCTGTCCCCGCTCGCGTGCGGGAACATCTTTTCTGACATTCGCAGGGGCACTAGGCTCAACGTCACGCTTACTCCTAGGCGCAAGCGGGGCTCGACCCGACCCCCGACACGGTTCACTCGACGCACCCAGGGATTGAACAAACGCGTACGCACCGACACCAACGGGACGACCTCCATGTCCAGGTAAGACCAAGGGATAAGGGCTATAGACGCCCTGACGGCCCGCTATGGTCCAAAGATACGAAGGCCGACCCAGCGGGGTTCGAAACGGCCGTCTCAGGACAACAGAGCGAGGGGCGAATAGGAAATGGACACGCTAGCGGTCATCAGCCTAGCAATCGGATGCTAAGGTCATTTCCCGGTTTCGTATTTGAGTCCGTCTTTACGGATGATTGGTTCATGGTATTCCTACCGAAGGAAGGCAGCAGGCCCCCGGGACCCATCGAACGGACCCGGCTACTATATGAAACCGATTTGGAGTGAGCCACGACATGGGCCACAAGCCGAAACCCCAGCGAACGGGAACCGAGCACTCCACTTAGATTTTCCCGTTATTACCTCAACGAGCACCCATGGTTCGTCCGCCTCGAGGATAGCATGGCCCGGCTCATACTCCCCCTTCTCGCGGAGAGAGGCGCGGGGAGGGCACGAAAAGACGGCACAGACCCGAGACTTTTTTTACATCGAGTAAAGACTCGGGGGCTACTGCCGCACCCCTCCTGCCGGTTCTAGCAACTGGATAACGGAGAGGGAAAAATACGCGCCATGCCTCACACGCCAGAGGTCGACACAGGTAAAAACAACAAACGAACGTCACATTCGTATACGCTAATCCTTGCGAAGGTTACATACATTTCAGGTACTACAAAGGCCAAGCCTAATCAAACACAAGATGGACTGAAGGGGGATCCCAACCGAGGGCCAAAGGAAAGCGACACAGGGAAAGATTCGAATGCCCTGCCAACACAGGTAATGACCGCTTCGAAGGCTGCCTATCAGGCAAACGCCCAACGAGCCAAACTGCCCCTGCTTCGTCTCTCGGTGACGGAGTGGCGGCTGCACCACCATCATCCAAGACATGCGCGGTCGACTGCGCCCCCAGAAAGACGCATGATGGGTTGCTCAAGCATTTTTCTGGGTCGCGCTTCGAATGCCAGGCCACGGAACGTCCAACGGCCCGGCGGCATTTCCCGCCCGAACGCGACCAGGCTCACCAGCCCGCAGGTCCGCCGTCTCCTAGCAGTGGCGTCGCCACCAGCAGGCCTAAGGAACGTCTGGGTTAGAGGACTGAGCGGACGGACCGCACAGTCTCTCCACTAGACGCATCCTCGGCCCCCTGTAATGAGAGACGGTGAGGGAGCACAACCGTCCCATGGGACGAGATGACGGGGAAGAACTGAGCATATTGCAGAGCTCCCCCTGATATCTCCCGCCCCACGACACGAGACATTGGCGCTCCCAACGCAAAACTTCCTCTGAATCCGGTTTTGCTCTCAAAAGGCCCTCCGCCAGGGCGGCTCGGAGGGCTCTCCGACGGGACCTCAGAGGAAGAACTTAGGGCAAGCCATGTTGTGAGGATGTGTGCTTCCCCACAGGCGGCCACCCCTATTTATAGCCCGCCAGGGCACTCACGTGACTACCGGCCCGTGAAGCTACAGCCCCGCCGCCCAACCACATTGCACTGTCCGACGGCACTCACTTTAAGGGGGCGCAGCCGTGCAGCGAGGCTATAAATGGCCAAGCAGACTGCGGACTTAGGGCACGCCGTTCAGAGTCTGGACCGCAGAGCGAGCAGTGCTCTGGCACCACTCCTCGAACAGGAAAGACACGGCACGTCCGCTTTTGGGCTACAGGGAAAGGGGGCGCAGTCAGACTCCGAAATCCGACAAACAAATCCTCGACCGGTCAATCGACCGTACAGGCCGAAAGACAGCACGGCGCAGAGCCGACTCGTCATCTCAAGGTGCGTCAGCCCGAGGCCAACAGTGCCACCCGTGCCAGGGCTGGCGTGAGACCGGAGGTCTAGCCCTGACGCGCGGAGCATCTCTCTCTCTCTCTCTCTTTCTCTCTCTCCCCTCCGCCTCGTGGAGGAAGCGAAGGGTCAAGCACTGTAGAAGTATTCTGAATAAGCCCTTAGGAGGAAAAATCTCCCTCCTAAGGCCTCGGGGGCTACACCCAGCGGGTGCGCTCGCGCGCACCCACCGGAATATGCAGAATCACCATAAAACGCTCTCGGAAGCCTCCGGTGTAGTCCTCACTACATCGAAGGCTCGGGGGCTACTGTCGCATACCCAGAAATAGGGTACCCAAATTACCAGACTCTACAAAAACAAAAACCACCATCAAGGGGCTCCTTCGCCTCGCCCGAGCCAAGGTGACGTCGCCCGTAACGTCATTAACCCTCGGGGGCTCCTTCGCCTCGCCCGAGCCAAGGTGACGTCGCCCCTAACGTCATCTGCCCTCAGCCCCCCCCCCCCCCCGCCTCGCCCGAGCCAAGGTGACGTCGCCCCTAACGTCATCTGCCCTCAGCCCCCCCCCCCCCCCCCGCCTCGCCCGAGCCAAGGTGGCGTCACCCGTGACGTCATCAACTCTCGGGGCTCTTCCGCCTCGCCCGAGCCAAGGTGGCGTCACCCGCGGCGCCGCCAACCCTCAGGGGCTCTCTCGCCCCGTCCGAGCCCGGCAAACGTCATCCGTGACGACCCTCGCCCTCGGAGGTATCATTGCCATACACAGCCTGGGGCGCCCTAGCCCACATGGTCAAAAGGTCCACAGTACGCTCCGTCCTCAGGGATGGGGTTCAAGGCATGAGCCACCATGCCGACTCCTGTTCACCCTACGGTACAGGGTCCTGTGCTGCCTAACTGACGACTTCCTCGCGTGATATCCACGCCATGTCTCCGACGGACACCCCAACAGGGATTAGGGCGTCATCAAGTCCTGTATGAAGGAACACGGGGGTGTTTGGTCCTGTACGACCAACCTCCGCCCATGCCCGGAAAGGGGAACAACAGGTTTCCCGATCACAAGGCGTATGGCTACAGCTCGACAAGGACGAACAGGACTCGAATATGCGTCTACTGGCGCAATCTTCCTCAGGAAGGAAGACAAGATGAAGACAAAGGCTTTCTTCGGCGGCAACCCAAGCCGGGCCCACGTCACTCCCCCTCTCTCTACTGTACTCCTCTATCTCTCCCTACATATAAAGGGAGGGAATGGACCCTCAATCTCGCTCTCTCGACATTCCAACATTCATTCACACACACTCAAACTCGCACACATACGAGCACTCACCAGAACCAAGAACCTCATACACATGAGACCTGGGGACAGCCTCCCCTCTCTCACCAAAGCTTGTAGCTCCCCCCTACGAGCTCTTCGCGCTCGGTAATACAACCCCACAACACACTGGACGTAGGGCGTTCGTGCCCGAACGAGTATAAACCTCCGTGTTCTCCGAGCGTAACCATCCGAACTTCGACACGCTTAGAAATTTACTCGTTGGCCGTCTAGACCTCGCCATTTTAGACACCGACATATACTCTTTGGCATAAACTTAGCTCGCAGTGTATAGAAGATCGATGCATCCAACAGTACAAAAGTAAAAAGGACCGACCACATTTTAAATAAGCACCTCAGCTCACACAATGGAGTACTAGTCTTTTAACTTTGTCTTGGTTAGCGTCTCATTAATTTACCCCTTGTTGGTTGTAGTGGGGACTGTTAATGTAGTGAGATGCTCCAGTCTCCACGTTGACAAGCGATACCTCATGTCCGATCCTCATCATCCAAAATTCCATGTGTTCAAACTCTAACACATGTTATGTTATACGCCAGTCTTGATAGGAGTTTTATTTTGACTTAGTAGGTTGTAATGCTTCCTCTGTTCCTGAATAAAATCCATGCTAGTCATTTTTTTAATTTTTTTTTCTATAACAGACATATAGCCTGTAATGCATTAAGCAGAAGAGAATTATCAATAGACCTACACATAGCTGATACAAAATGATTTGTAGGTAATCCATGGATTACCAACAAGATCTAAACGAAGAGCAAGAAAAAAGAGGGTGGGGGACCCTCCACCTAACAACCCCCACGGCTAAACCTAATACAACAAAAACTCAACACCTAGGTATCTAGCAGCGATTGGAGCCAAAGAAGATAACACAAGACGACAAAGCATCCGTCCGAACCAACCTCGACAACAAAGCATCTACCGGAAAGAAGACCACGGTGGCAAAGCATCCACCGGAGCCGAACCTGAATGCCCCTCTGAATCACTAGGGCCACTGCTCCCAGGACCATGGGCGAGGAGGCATCCGCCCAAGCAACGAAGAACCCCTCGGCAACAAAGCATCCACCAGAAACCACCTCGGCGGCAAAGTATCCGCCGGAACCACCACGGCTACAGCTATAACAAACACCAGCTAGACACACCTAGGTGAGGAGAGGCATGAAGCGCAAATAGGAGCAGCAAGACGACCAAAACGACCACAGGGCACAAGCGGCGGACCAAAGAGATCGCCCAGAATCCAGCGGCGGTGACAGAGCATGAGACCCGAAGACGACGCCTTCAAGAAGGAAGTGGCGCCAACCGCGTCACCGTCGTCCGCCCGACCACGTCAGGCTGAGCTTTCGCCCGTGGCTCCATGCATCAAAATCACGCAAATGGGGGCGCGAGTCTACGTCATCCACACCACCACGGCGAGATGGCGTACGCGTCTGACCGCGCAACCCAAACCGACGCTCGCCTCGCACATCGCCCCCCACCGGCCAGGGAGTTGCGAGCCCAAGCCGCCGTCGGGGGCGAGCCCAGGCCGCGTCGCGGCAGTCCACCGATGGGGGGCAACCCCAACCCGGCGGACGCGGAGGGGTTGGATCCCGCCGGCCGGCGTCGGACCACACCGGAGACAGAGGAGGCGACGCCGGAAGGGGGCCACCGCCACCGTCGGGAGGAGGCCGGCCACCGCCCGCAGCCGTCGGATCCGCGCCCAGGGGGCCCGGATCTGGCCCCCGCACGCCGCAGGCGGGCGGCCGCCGCCAGCTCCGAGGTCGGCCGACCAAAACGGAGGGAGAGGAGGAGGGGGAGAAGGGGAGGGGGAGGGAGGGGGAGAGAGCAAGGGGTAGGGGCACTGTGGGGCAGGCCGCCGCCGACGCAAGGAGGGGCGACGTCGGTGCCGGAGGCGGGGAAGTCGCCCCCCGTGTCGCCCGTACGGAGAGCGACAGGGAGGCCTCGTTGGTGAGCGATATCGGAGTTTTTATTATTTTGCTTTGTTGTTTTTCATTCTTTACCCATTTTTTTAAATTTGATTAACTTTATAGAAAAATAACAACATCTATGATATAAAATAAACATCATATGAAAATATATTGTATGATAAATCTAATGATACTAATTTAATACAAGCAATACATAAATACTATAAGGTAAGTTATGTATGGCAGAGCCTCATATGGTTACGGTTCTAACTCCTTTGTGCACTATAGCGAGAAACTTTAATTTTTTTTGTATCATCTTAAAATTAATTAATAAGAGGTGGTGAAACCAATAGTTTTTGGTTTCATCCGTGGGTAGCTTTTGTGTGCATTGTAGTAGCAAATAGGCGAAGTCATCTGAGGAGTCTTTGCTAAAAAGAGCCTTAATCTTGTTTAGGCTAGGCCGTAGTTTTTTTTTAGCTCGTGGCAGCGGCATATGCATAGCATAGGCAACAGCTAGTTGTGCGCGCGCGTGACGTACGCGTGATCCAAGGAATAACCAACCCATGCCGGCATCTTGACATCTCTATGCTTAACATTGCAGTACTACTCTGTTTTTATTACTACTGGGTTACGGGAGAGACAGGCTCGCAGGGCCGTACGGAGCACTCTGTTTTTTTAATGTCATTTTGCATTCAGATTTGAGAATGGGAAATGTATTTTATGAGTTCTTTTTATATCTAGTGCAGTAGTAAGTGGTTTCGAGTGCTGGGTCATCATTCAGAACTACTAGCAAACATTATAAAAGATGATGTTGCGCAACATGAGATAGTTCGTCATCAACAAGTTTGGCAGTCTAGATAGATCAGCAGTTAATTTGTACCCATTTCTTTTTCTTTCTTTTTTTTCCAAACCAAGATAGCATCGGGTTTAAGCTAGCTAGTGAAATAATTGTGCGTATCCACTCTGCTTTACAATGATATAACTATATTGCACGTGTCACAAGCTTTACTTGCCAATTTGTTTTTCTAATAAATTGTAATACTCCACCAGGAGTAGTAGTTTGTAATATTATTTGTTTCTAAATTGTAATACTCCATCTCCAGCAGGAGTAGTAATTTGTACTCTGTTGAAATAGTACAGGAACTTGCTGGCGGTTCACCTAAAGTTGTCGTAATTGATGAGATTTGCCGGCGGATTTGAAAGGAGGCCTGAGTACCATTTTCCCTCCACGAGCCTTTCATATATAGAAAATTCATTACCTTCTTCACATTTAATTTCATGGGATTAGTCAACTACTTGTACTAGTATCAGTTTTGGACCTCACACATCCACCAACGTACATTACTAGCTAGGGCCGGCCACGATCGAGTGCCTGCCGCCTGATGCTTGGCAAGCACGTACATTTGTCGTCAACTCGTGCAAGCATTGCGTTGCGATTTGCATTGCAATTTGCACGCAGTACAGAAATTACTCAAATGGAGTAAATTAAGCACAAATGGTCGATGATGGAAGGGCACGTACACCAGCGCTGATCTAAATTGAACTCTAATCCCTCAGCTCAGCTCCCCTTAATTAATCTGTCAGTGTCCGGCCACACTAATTTCTTTCCCGCGCGCTCTCCGATGCGCACGCACTCCACCACCACCAAACACCATGAGAGAGGGAGAGAAAGAACAAGTGCAGCGAGGGTTTCGAGGAATGCTGCGTCGTTGCGTTGATGCAAGCACCCATTCATCCTCCACCTCCTGCTGCTGCAAACCAAGCAAAGGAGCAGCAGGACACAAGCAAACACCTTTGAGGGTTTTGAGGAAGAAAGAGAAACAAGAGAGAGGCTTTGACAGTGTGTGAGCTCGTCTCCTCTTCCTCCTCTCTGATCCCCCCGCAGTCGCTCTCGCTCTGCATTGAATCCATTCTCCTTCTTCCGTCTCCATTGAGATCATCGCCCAGCAGGGCCAGGGCAGCAAGCAAGCTTGGTGCTTGGTGCCATTGTGCACCGCCCGAGCCCCGAAACACCGCGCGCGCACTTTTCCATGCGGCTGCCCTTGCCATCGCCATCGCCAAGCCCCATGCGCCGCCACCACCTTCTCCCTCTCCTCTTACTCCACCTCCTCCTCTTCGCCTCCGCCTCGCCTTCTTCCGAGGTGGCCTTCCTGACGGCCTGGCTCAACACCACGGCCACGCGCCCACCGGACTGGTCGCCAACCGCCTCGTCCCCGTGCAACTGGTCGCACATCTCCTGCGCTGCCACCGGGACCGGGACCGTGACGTCGGTGTCATTCCAGTCCGTGCACCTCGGCGCCACCACAGTCCCGACGGGTCTCTGCGCGGCGCTACCGGGTCTCGTGTCATTCGTCGTCTCAGATGCCAACCTCACCGGCGCCATCCCCGACGACCTATGGCGCTGCCGCCACCTCGCGGTGCTCGACATCAGCGGCAACGCGTTGACCGGCCCCATCCCGTCGTCGCTCGGGAACGCGACGGCGCTCGAGACGCTCGCGCTCAACTCCAACCAGCTCTCGGGTCCCATCCCTCCTGACCTGTCCTCCCTCGCGCCCACGCTCAAGAACCTTCTCCTCTTCGATAACCGTCTCTCCGGCGACCTCCCGTCGTCTCTCGGTGACCTCCGTCTCCTCGAGTCACTCCGTGCCGGGGGAAACCATGACCTCGCTGGCATGATACCGGACTCCTTCTCCAGGCTGACCAGTCTCGTCGTGCTCGGCCTCGCTGACACCAAGATCTCCGGCGTCATCCCGGCGTCGTTGGGCAAGCTGCAGAGTCTCCAGACGCTGTCCATCTACACCACGTCACTCTCCGGCGCTATCCCGCCGGAGCTCGGCAACTGCTCCAACCTCACCAACGTCTACCTCTACGAGAACTCTCTCTCCGGCCCACTACCGCCGTCTCTCGGCGCGCTGCCGATGCTGCAGAAGCTGCTGCTATGGCAGAACGCGCTGACGGGACCTATCCCGGACACCTTCGGCAACCTCACGTCCCTCGTCTCGCTCGACCTCTCCATCAACTCCATCTCCGGCGTCATCCCACCGTCTCTCGGCCGACGACTCACGAACCTGCAAGACCTCATGCTCAGCGACAACAACATCACCGGAACCATCCCGCCGTCCCTCGCTTACGCCACGTCGCTGGTGCAGCTCCAGGTGGACACCAACGACATCTCCGGCCTCATCCCGCCTGAGCTCGGCCGCCTCTCCTCCCTCCAGGTGCTGTTCGCGTGGCAGAACCAGCTGGAGGGTGCCATCCCGCCACAGCTCGCGTCGCTTTCTAGTCTCCAGGCGCTTGATCTCTCGCACAACCACCTCACCGGCGTCATCCCACCGGGTCTCTTCCTTCTCCGTAACCTCACCAAGCTTCTCCTCCTCTCCAACGACCTCTCCGGCCCACTGCCGTCAGAGATCGGCAACGCAACCAGCCTCGTGCGGCTCCGCCTCGGCGGCAACCGCATCGCCGGCGTCATCCCGACGTCCGTGTCCGGGATGAAGAGCATCAGCTTCCTCGACCTCGGCAGCAACCGTCTCGCCGGCCCCGTGCCGTCCGAGCTCGGAAACTGCTCGCAGCTCCAGATGCTTGACCTCAGCAACAACTCGCTCACCGGGGAGCTTCCTGAGTCGCTCGCCGCGGTGCACGGTCTGCAGGAGCTCGACGTCTCGCACAACAGGCTCACCGGAAACATCCCCGACGCGCTCGGCAGGCTGGAGACACTGAGCAGGCTCGTGCTCAGTGGCAACTCGCTGTATGGACCCATACCGCCGGCGCTCGGGCAGTGTCGTAGCCTGGAGCTCATTGACCTGAGTGACAACGAGCTCACCGGCACCATCCCCGACGAGCTGTGCGGCATCGACGGGCTCGACATCGCGCTGAACCTGAGCAAGAACAGCCTCGCGGGGCAAATCCCAGCGAAGATCTCGGCGCTGACGAAGCTCTCTATCCTCGACCTCTCGTACAACACGCTCGACGGCAGCCTATCGCCGCTCGCTACCGGACTCGACAACCTCGTCACGCTCAACGTCTCCAACAACAACTTCTCCGGCTACCTCCCGGACACCAAGCTGTTCCGTCAGCTCTCCACGTCCTGTCTCGCTGGCAACGCTGGGCTCTGTACCAGAGGCGGGGACGTGTGCTTCGTCAGCGTCGTCGACGGCCACTACCCAGTGACCCCAAGCACGGCCGCCGAAGAGGCGCAGCGCGTGCACCGCCTCAAGCTGGCCATCGTGCTGCTGGTGACGGCGACGGCGGCGATGGTGCTCGGCATGATCGGCATAATGCGAGCGCGGCGAATGGGGTCGTTGTTTGGGGGGAAGACCGGGTCTTCCGGCGGCGGCATGAGCGACACCGACAGCGGCGGCGGAGAGCTGTCGTGGCCGTGGCAGTTGACGCCGTTCCAGAAGCTGAGTTTCTCCGTGGACCAGGTGGTGAGGAGCCTGGTGGACGGAAACATCATCGGAAAGGGGTGTTCCGGCGTGGTGTACCGAGTGAGCATCGACACCGGCGAAGTGATCGCCGTGAAGAAGCTGTGGCCAGCCAACACCCACAACACGTACTGCAAGTCCGACGACGGCGGTGTCCGTGACTCGTTCTCGGCGGAGGTGCGCACGCTAGGATCCATCCGGCACAAGAACATCGTGCGCTTCCTTGGTTGTTGCTGGAACAAGACCACACGACTGCTCATGTACGACTACATGGCCAACGGCAGCCTCGGCGCCGTGCTCCACGAGCGCCGCGGCGGCGAGCTGGAGTGGGACGTGCGCTACCGCATCGTGCTCGGCGCCGCGCAGGGGATCGCGTATCTCCACCACGACTGCGTGCCACCCATCGTGCACCGCGACATCAAGGCCAACAACATCCTCATTGGCCTTGACTTCGAGGCTTACATTGCTGACTTTGGCCTCGCTAAGCTCGTCGACGACGGTGACTTTGGCCGGTCGTCCAACACCGTCGCCGGCTCCTATGGCTACATCGCCCCAGGTAACGTACTTATCATCATCATCATCGTTGGATGTCTCAAACTCTGAATGAATGATCGAATTATATTGTTGATGAACATTGAAAATTGCAGAGTATGGGTACATGATGAAGATCACGGAGAAGAGCGACGTGTACAGCTACGGCGTGGTGGTGCTGGAGGTGCTGACAGGGAAGCAGCCGATCGACCCGACGATCCCGGAGGGGCTACACGTGGTGGACTGGGTGCGGCGGTGCAGAGGGGACCGGGCCGCCGTGCTGGACCCGGCGCTCAGGGGACGGTCGAGCTCGGAGGTGGAGGAGATGATGCAGGTGATGGGAGTGGCGCTGCTGTGCGTGAGCGCCGCGCCCGACGACCGGCCCACCATGAAGGACGTGGCGGCAATGCTCAAGGAGATCAGGCTCGAGCGCGAGGACGTGGCCAACGTCGACGTCCTCCTCCTCAAGGGAGCCTCGGAGCCGCCGACGCATCATGTCCATGCCAAGGCCACGTCGTCCACGTCAAGCACGCCGCCGTGCCGGCAGCAGGGCCCCAGCAACAGCAACAGCTGCAGCAGTAGCAGCTTCTCTTCTGCTGCCATCTACTCCTCGTCCAACAACAAGGCCACCAAGTCGCCCTTTGGCTGATGTGATGTTGCTCAACTCCCTAAGCAAGCTTGTGACATTATATTAGCTTCCTTCTGTGATGCATGCGTTTTGGAGCAAGTTTAGTTTGCCGTGAGCGAGCTGTGTAAATGAGAGGATAGTTTTTTCTTTTTCTTTTTGGCATTTGTTCTTGTTTCCGCCGGGACCTAGGACTACTAGAGTTTGAAGCGAGAGGCTAGATGCCCTTTTGATGAGTGTTCAGTGCCTCAGTGTATGCTTGTTCGAATAAAGGAGAGAATTTGGTTGCATTAGATGTGCAAAGATTTAGTGACGAGAATCAGTGCCTGACTGTGTGCAGCGCAAGCATCAGAGCTTTGGATGTTTTAAAGTTGAGTTCTGATTTCCACCGTACTCCCTCCGCCATAAGAATAATGTAATTCTACGTTGAATTTAACTAAACTTATAAAAAGTATCACCATTTATGTTATAAAAAAAATTCTCTAATATTATATACTTCCTATAAGAAAGAAAGAAAAACACAAAAGAGTCCCTACACTCTACATCTACCTATTGAAATTTATTCAGCAGAATTATAGACGTTAGTACTTTTTTTTATAAATTTGTCCAACTAAAATTGTTTGACTACTCCAAATGAGTTTTTTTTCTTGGGCGGGGGTAAGAGTTAGCCGGATTGCTGTTTCTATAGAAGTGGGGTACTTTTCAAGTTGCTTCTTGACCATCTTCTTCCTGGCATTCCTCATTCTGCAGATTTACAACTGGCAGTCTCAGAGAGCATAGTCTCATAGAGAAAAGGGATGGGATGAGACGCTTGGCTCAAAGGTTGCATACAACTCGAAATTTCTGAACCACTCTGTTGGACTATTATATAGTGCACGGCAAATTCAACATCTGCGAACACCTCAAAGCAGCAATAAAATCAGCGATAATTGTGTACAGTAAACACAAAATTGCTTCCAGGTCAGTGTCACATTTCCAGAACCACAAGAAAAATCGCTAGCATGCGATTGTATTCATAAGAATGGAGGGACCATATTTTAATGATACAACATAGGTAAAATTTTAATGATACAGAAGGACAAGTTTAGGCTTAACCGGAAGCCGTTTGTGCAAAAAAAAAAATGACATCCATAGTGCAAATCAAGAGCTCATAGGTCCTTTTTTTTCTAAATAAAAATGGAACAGGATGTTGGGTCAGCATTCTTTATAACAATAATTCAGACCATTCGAGTATGCCTCAGGTACTGAAATCCTAAATACATTGTAGTGATGATTTAGACTTCTCTCCCCATGCAACCTGTAGACTCCACCGAGTGCTCCGGTAACAGGATTGGGAAAAGCGTAGAACACACGCTTGAATCTATGATGTACAAGTGCCATTGCACACCTTCAAATAAAGTAACGTGTAAGACCAACAATAAAAGGAGAAATTATGTGCAAGCTGGATGAAGATTGAACATACATTGTGCATGGTTCCCAAACAAGGTAGATATCAAATCCTGTGCAGAGATATTGTCTGCTGGTTTCAGACAAGTCACCACAGGATGATTCAGATGCTGATTGCTCATTATCCTGATGTTTAAATTTGACATTGTCAGAAAAAGGTAGGATAAATTGTATGGATTATTGCCAGTTTCATGCAACAGTAAATAAGTAGCTACAATGAAAAATTATGAGAAGCAACAAGGCTCACTTTTGTATCCGTCTTTAGCCTTTTTGCCGGTTCATTATCAGAATAGTTCTCCATATTGCCATTTGAAGCTGGCTTGGTTATTGAAGTCGAAGCCAGGAACATCGCTCTATCCCTCTCAGCAGCATTTTCAATGGCAACCATGGGAGCATGTCTCAGAGGATGCCATGCAAAACAGCCATCACAGGGCAATGGCTTTTGCTCACAAGTCCTTTTTCTCATCCATCCCCAAGGATCTATACATGAGATTTCCATGTTCAAACTGTTGCGTTCAGGAAGAAAGGATCCTGGCAGTAACAAATTGCTGTAATTATCATTTGATTCATTCAAAGAGCAATTAACATTTGCTGTCGCTTCAGAAAATGTATTCCCTTCTACAGGCATATCATGCTTGTGTGTCTGGTCCGTGGCCTTTGCAATTATTTGCATGCTTGATGGATCAACAATGATTGCAGCATTTCCCACCTAGTACAGTTAGAGAAACAAAGTAGAAATTAGCAACAAAAAAATTGATCAAACACCAAACAAGCAAGGTAAAGATACAATTCTGTAAATAACAAAAGCTTGGCAGACAAAGTATGCTTCATGAACAATTCAACATATTACACCAAGGCAGATTTTGACTGACTGAGTAACCAGTTAGCAAGTTTAGGCGTATGTAACTGCAAAATTTAATAGCCCATGGTCCTACTAAGTAATACCCCTGAAAAGTTTACGGACTACCAGAGAGTGGTTACCTTTGATAACTGAATAACAGTCTTCATGCAATTAAATATTGATGGTAATTCCTCCTCTTGAAATCCGCGGACAATATCAAGGCTGTAAGTTAACATAGGAGTCTAAGAGAGCAGAAAATTGCATGAATACTACTCAGTAAAATTGTAGTATCCACACCTCCACGGGAAACTCTATTTTTATCATAAAATATAGTAAAACTTCACCCACAGGCAACAAAACTATGTACAATCCTACCAATTTGATGCAAAAGTATGTTGCTGTAATCACATCAAATGCTGTAGTAGATTTTAACAATATTCAAGGAAAAGATATGATTAGTCATTTGTAAATCATGACCTAAATTCGAAGACAAACCAGAAGCCCACACATGGTACTATGCATTCACCAAACATTCTAGGCCCTACAGCTATGCGCTACCAGCCAAAGTCAAAGCAACGAGCATTAATATTTTACGAAAGCAGCTGCCTAAAGAATAACTATACAGCACATTAGAATGGAGCCATGCCGCTAGATGGCTAGTGTTTCAACATCAGATGGGGCAGATTTCCTACAACCCTGGTTGGGAATCGAAAATCTTCAGAGAAGTGCTGTGATGGTAACTGAAACGTTATAGCTACAGCATTATGTTCTTTATCTACTTACAAGTTTGGCCTAGAAAATCTTGTATGTTTGAGTGAACTAAACAGAAGTATCTTTAGAAGACGACAAGATTAATGATGTAAAAATACCACAGCAAATGCATAATGTGACAAGACAACAAGGTGTTTGCAGAATGGTGGAGCAGGGAAGGTGGACGAAAAGTAATGGTCATGCACTAAGAGATTTAATTCTGGGGTCATTCTAGGCACCTGGATGATCTGAAAGCACCGGAATGATGCCATCTTCAAAATGGCTCACCCTCGATTGAACTCCTGTGATGCCTTGCCAGAGCTAAGGGCATGTTTTATTGTTGTCACTAGAGGCCGGTAGAGGCTACATGGATAGGCTGTGGTCATGTATGTATTAAGAACAAGCGCAATGTAATATGAGAAATTAGTTGTAAAAAGCTCTTTTCTTCTTAATAATGCAATGACATGCAATTCTGCTGCGTGTTCAAAAAAAAAAGCATAATGTGACATGTAGTGAGGTCATACTCATGTGCAGGATGGTAAGATGTTGGCCAAAGTTTGCACTGTTCCTCCCACTCCTCTTTTGATGTAGCACAACACTTGGCAACCTGTTAAAGACTTTTACCAATAGTAAACATCAATATAGGACAAGGGCACAAGGAAGCTAGATAACACTGTCATTCCAAAGGATTCAAATTTTGATGCATATAGAGTGGCAAGATATAAAAAAGTTAAGAAACTTTTATCAACAGGACAGAATCACATGCTACACTTTCAATAAAAAATGACAAAACCAAAGCTTCCCAAAAGATGGCAGCATTACTTACTTTTGCACTGAAAGGACTCAGCTGATAAGTATCCACTATCTTTTGTAGATCTTCAGAAAACTGTATGCTACAAGGTTCAGACCCAGTAGAAACACATAGGATTATTGATAACTCAGATTTTCCTGCCAAACATAATATAACATAGAATTAAAGAATTAATAAAGTTCTGCAACATAATTACTCCCTTCGTCCCTAAATAGAGGTCATTCTCACTTCTCGAGAAGTCAAGCTTTCTTGACTTTGACCAATTATATATAAAAGATTATAATTATTTATAATATATAATTAGTATCATTAGATAGGTCGTTGAATATACTTTAATAATAAATTTACTTCGATATATAAATATTGCACGTATTTTCTATAAATCTAGTCAAAGTTGAGAAAGTTTGACCTGCACACATCCCATAGCGACTTTCTTTCTGGGTCGTAGTAGTATAAGTTAAATAGCCAGCCAAGCTTACAAAAAATACGATAAGCAGCTCATTTTTGTTTCCATGCGGTGTTTCTGCATTTCCTAACTTTAGATTAAGGTTTCTGGCATGATTACTTGTTACATGGAAGATCTAACTTGAAATATTGCTATTGTTAGTTTCTCAGTTTATGTTCCATCTATAGTCATGATTTTTATACTTATTCTTTGGAAGTGTTCTGTATCTCTGATGGGCAAAGCAGAGAAGGAGGATGCCTTTGAATACAAGGATAAATAATTACTTTTGCATGTGCAAACATTTACAGTATAAATAAATAAAAAGCATCCAGCAGCTTCATTAAAAAAATGAACCTGCATCCCGGTGAAAAGCCTACTAATAATCATGCAAAAGTAAATTTTATTCAGTTACAAGGTTATTTTCCACTGTAAAATCTATTGCTTTTTATGTATCGATATGCTGGGGAGCATTTCTCCAGCTCGGCACGAGTCTTATTAACATGTGTATTTAGATAGTCAAGGCATAACTTCCATGAGTAGTGCTCTCAGAAGGCAAAAAAAAAGAACAAGGAGAAGTGCATATACCACCACATTCAGTACGTCGACATACACGCTTTACATGCCTCAGATTCTCCAAAGGGCATACCTGGCTTAACTTCCTGAAAGCAGCAAAACCAAGAAAACATCACTTAGAATGTTATCACACAAATTGGACGATTTTGGGTCAAACAGTGAACCCAGCAAAAGTCACAAGTTACAAAAGAGAGAGAGATTAGCGTGCTTGCATCATAAAAAAAAATCATGAGACATAAAACACCAACATGTCAACTGTATACAACCACCCCATTCAGATAACAAACATGGGCCATGAGATCATGAAACATAGCATTGATTTCATATTGCCAGAGAGAACTAAATATAAACATTGAGATTGAATGACATTCCAAGTGGATGAAACAGGATTATACTGAACTAAAAATGAATGGAGTACAGGAAACACAACAGCTAGTTCCTATCCCATCAGAGTTACTAAAATTCAAAAATGAGATATTGGTTCATTTCATGGACACCATTCCTCAACTGAAAGCATATCCCACCATCTATTATTTGAGCCAAAATATCATAAAAAAAAAAAAGCTATAGTGCCCCCAATTCTTATTAATTTAAGTAAAAAATCCCTAAGCAGTAAAGAGTATTACTAAAATGTAACAAATTCAGACCAAAAGGACAGGGAAAAAAGCCCTTTTTACCTAATGAGAGTATTGGCTAGCTTGGGATCAATCTTGGCGACCACCACATCAACTGGCAAGGCAAAGAAACAGTTTTTAATAAAATGAAACCACGATAGCAGGAAAAAAAACTAACTTTGAGAGCAATTAAAGGGAATACCTGTAGAGTCTTGGAGAGAGGGATTCAGGTTACCCGGGACCTCAATGAGCTCCCATGCCATGATGACTGATTATCAATGGAAGAAGCTGAAGTCAAGAAAAAAGAAAGGTAAGCAAAGCAGTTGTAAACTATAAAGTAGCAGGGCGGCTAATGAGTTGAAAAATCCTATGGTGTGTTTCGATGCCCGGGAATTTGGCCCAACTCATTTGGTAAGCATGGAAATGAGTGCCAAGAATTAAACTATCTGACAAGTAAACAAATAGCTAAATATATAAATTCAAAATACAAGGAAGCTACTTCACTACACTTCTAACAAGCTAGAGTTTGGTTTTGTTCTTTGATACCCCCTACGGAACTAGCCTCCAGCCTTTTATTGGTCAAGGTATGGATCTTATGGTAATGGAACTAAGAACTGTCTGGAATACAAAAACAGGATTAAACTATTGCTATTACAAATGTTTGGTGCTAAGCAAAGAGAAAATTAAAGCTAGCTATGACTTCCACTTGTACTTTGAACTTGATTGAAAACACAAATATATTGAACTTCTAGACATTTGCACTCACGAAGTGACAAAACTGAATGCCAAAACTTAAAAGTTCCTGAGAATGAGCATCTGTTGAAAACTAACTGATTTCCTTACTAAGCTTGAGAGATTAAGCCTAATCCACACATAGTGAAACAAGGCTGGAAAGCAATCAGCTTCCTGCCATTGCCTGCCCCTCACTGAAATTGCTAAACTATTTCCTAACACTAGCAATCTGGCAAGAATATTTTTTTATAGCTGCTGGAGACTAGTTCACCTCCCATTTCAAGATGAATATGTGATTCCTTTAATTGTTGTGGGAACATTATTGCAAATTTGCACAATGGCAGTGGCTTCATCAAATTTCAGTTGCAAAATAGCTAATCACAGGATTTCAGGCTTAAGGTAAGCATAACTTACTTGAATTAAACTAGAAAGGAAATTGACCTGTGGCCTACACGCTGCTAATATGGAGCACAGAGCTTTAAAACGCTGCCAGAGGTCACAACGGTCACAGGATTTTAGGGCTGGGTATTCAAAAATAAAGTGGTACCAAAAAAAAAAATTGCCAACCAAATGGCTAATATACGGCATGTATAATGCCATATAGTTAAAATATAGGAAATATATAACACATAATTGAACAAAAAGTTCATATATTCAAGAATTTGATCATAAATTGGAATTGTCCAACATAAAAAGGTACCAATAATTCAACATAGCAAAGTGGCAAGATATGGAATACATAGTCTAAGACCCTGCTAACAAGTAACAAAGAGACTAGACTAAGTAATTTGGGGACAAATTGCTATCCAGAAGAGGCTAAGACCCTGCTGACAAATTGAATAGGAATTTGGGATTTGGGAAGACTGAATTCAACTTACATGCAGTTCAGTAGACACTAGTTCACTACTTGTGTGCTTAATGGTTGCTGCTTGCCTGCTTGGCGTGCCGCGTGCCCCTGCCGCTGCTTGCCTACGCCGCTGCCTGCCCAGCTGCGCAGTGTGCCCCTGCCTGCGCCCACCGCTGCCGGCTGCCTGCGGCGCTGCCCGGATGCGGTGGCTCCCCTGCTGGCTGGTGCCTGCGCGGCTGCGCCGCTGTCCCCTGCGCGTTGCGCGCCTGCACGTAGCGCTCGGTCTCCTGTCCGCCGCCGCCGCTCGCCGCTCGCAGTCGCCAGCTAGAGCTAGGGTTCTTCGTTGCGGGTCTGCGGGATTGGGGAATCGGGGAAAAGTGGCGCTGTTCGCTGCCGACCACCCTCATGCGCTGCTGAGAGCGAGCGGCCCACGCGCAGCTGACAAACGGCCCATGCGCGAGGGAGAGAGAGAGCGGCCCACGCGCGGCTGAGCGAGCAGCCTGGACCCTGGAAAGAGCTTTCCTTTTCTTTTCTTTCTCGTTTTTTTCTTCTTTTTTTTCCTTCTTATTTATCATTTTTTTCTGTGATTTAGTTATTTAATTTCCCTTATTTTTATTTTCCTCTTTTTATGTTTTATACTCGAACTAACCAATTTATTTTTAAATTACATATTTTATTTATGTACTTTCTATATTATATGAAATACATAGTATATGCTTACTTTTTAGGTCAAAGATAATCATATGGTTTATCTCATATGAAATACATATGAACCAATCTATCTCATATAATGACTGACAATCGGTGAGCACTTTTAAGGTTTTTCAATTACTCAAAACCAACTAGAGCTTTCAGCTGGACACCGCCGTGGCCACGCTAGTCGCCAACGTGACCGCACCGGCCCATCCACCAGCCCTAGGGCTCCCGACGTGGTCACCCCTAGGGCACCCTGTGCGTCCAGGCTAGGGGCGGCCATGTTCGGGGGGGGGGGGTGGGTGGGCAGCCACCGTCGTGGGCGCGGACTTGGGCTCTATGTTGGGGAGACGAAAGGGTGTCTTAGGCCTTCCCCAGTGTGCAAGTGATGCCCAAATGAAATGGGTCCCACAGCAAGAAAAATAGGCACCACTAGTATAGAGCTGCAGCGTGTGAAAATGGAAGAAGCGAAGCTATCTTGCATGTTGATGGTGTATAGAGGAATAAAAAAGTATTGATCTTGTCTTGTCTTCCACTCTTTGCTATAGTGAAACAATGATAATTTATTTTTTGGGCATCGGTGTTTGTATATATCTCGCTCCCTGTTTTTGTAGCATCACTTACATCTAGCACTGCTTGCTGCAATGTTGAAATTGATGCCCAAATGTTACTTTTTTGTTCCACGCACTTTGGCGCAACACTGCGGAAGGCCTCATGGCGGAAAGAAACCTATACAAAGGAAACAAATCGTTGATCTTTTTCGTGAATAAGGCAGAAGGGCAATATAGCCACATGACAAAAATACATATATTTTAGTTGAGAAAAGTGATTAAAAAGATCAAATTGATATATAACAATTTATGGCAATGTTTCAATTATTATAACGAAGTAATGTTTAGAGTGCTATAAGTAGCCAAGACTATGTTTTTTTTTTCGACTAGCCAAGCCCCTATAGCTATAAGGCTGGGCGCGGAGCTAGCTAGTCGGGGCGGAGATGACGGCGCAGTCGGTGCCGGCGCAACTGGGGTTGGGGACGGGGATGGCTGAAGCCAAGACCGGGGACGGCCGTGGGCGCAGAGATGGCCGGAGCCGGGGTCGCGTCTGGGCGTGGAGCTGGCCGGGGCCGCGGCTGGCGCGGTGGTGGGCTGCGGTTGGGCGCGAGCCCTCTACGGCCGCCGCCGCCTCCTCCCGTGGGAAGAAGAAGATGGAGACGCCGCGACGAAAGAAAGGCTTTGTCCGACCAACCAAAATCTCCAAACCCTCGCGCTCCGATCCGATCCGCAGCGTGCCGCCGCCGTCGTTGCCGCACGAGCTCATCGAGGAGGTCCTCCTCCGTGTGCCGCCCGACGACCCCGCGAGTCTCGCCCGCGCCGCGGTCGCCACGCCGCCGCCCATGCTCGGCGTCCTGTGCGACGGCTACTGGGACGGCAGAAACTCCTCCGCCCGCTTCGTGCCCACGTCATCCTTCCGCCCGCCCCGCGCTGACCACTACGGGCTGCGGGCGTTCGACGCTCGCCACGGCCGCGTCCTCCTCAACGGCAGCATCTACACGGATTTCATCGTCTGGGACCCAATCACGGACCAGCGGGTGGAGGTGCCCAGCCCGCCGTCGTTCCTAAAACATGCCAAACTGAAAGCCACGGTGCTCTGTGCTGCCACTGGCTCTGGCTCGTGCGACCACCTCGATTGCCACCGCGGACCCTTCATCGTCGTGCTCATAGGCACCAACAACAAAGACATGTTCTGTTGCATCTACTCGTCGGAGTCCGGTGCGTGGGGCAAGCCCACCTATGGTGATCGTCGTTATCACCCTGGTCACAACGTCGAATGCACGCGCAGTGCCCTCGTGGGGAACACACTCGTATTCATACTAAGTGGCTATCGCAGACTCCTTAAGTATGATTTGGGCACGCAACAAATGTCTGTGATAAGTCTACCTAATCTACGTACCAATATGATGAGATTTACAGACTTTGTGGCAATTGAGCTCACAACTATGGAGGATGGTCGGCTCGGATGCGCAAGGGTGGAGAAAACCACTGAGCTATGCCTGTGGTCATATGATGAGGATGATATCTATGGTGCGGGATGGATGCTATGCAAAATCATTGATCTCAAGAGCCTGTTCCCGCTTGTCGTTGATTTGTTCGACCTCAAGTATTGTCTGGTTGGCTTTGCGGAAAGTGTTTGTGTTGCTTTTGTGGAAGTGCAAGGTGGGCTCTTTGCTATTGATATGAAGTCTGGATTGATGAAGAAGGTATGTGAGGGCCGCGCCATCTGCTGCGCTGTTCCCTACATTAACTTCTGCACTCCAGGTACTTAGTCTTTGGCGCCATGACATTCTGTATCCTTCTGTAGTCTGCTTATTTGTGGAGCTGTGCTCGCTCAACGATTGTGAGTAATGCAAGTGTAACATGAAACTTTTAGGAAAAAAACTGTTTTATTCAGCAGTTACACCTTCTAACGTAACCTGATATTCATGGATGGAATTGCACCTTTCAATTTCATACGTATGGGTTCAGTTGCACCTGTTAATCTCATATGGTTTCTCTTTCATTGAGTAGGAAATTCATTACCTTACATGACCTTTTTACAATTCAAATATCAACCCATTGTCTTATCTGAAACCCTGGATGCTTATGATGTGTCAATGTCACACAGCAACACAGAAATGTGGTTGGTCATATCTATATACTGAACCCGTCTTCTCTTTTATAGTCTTATGTCCTATCTGAATCTTTATAATAAGTTATTTATCTTTACCTTTTTGGTAATCGTTAGCAGTAACTCATTTATCCTTGAAGTTTATTTGAAAGATATTTTTGGTTTGATCAAATATATTACCTAGACATTTGATGTTACTTTCCCAATTTGGCAATGTGTGTATGTGTCAGCAGCATTGGAAGCACCCTCTAGGGACGATGAGCAAAGGGTGGGTATCTCAAGTGCTTGAAAAGCTAATGGTATTGATATGCAGGCAGCGGTCTTCATAGTTAAGGTAAAACATATATGTGCTTTATGTTGGAACTGACTCTTTATCATCAGTCAAATTATCAATACTAGCTTCATTCCATTTCTCCTTAATTTGTTTTTTTCGGCCATGTTTATATCTTATATCATTTCGATTTCATCAGTCATTGAATGGTCCCATGCTCTGTTGGGCTTAATTATCTGAAGCAGATAGCACCGTAGTATATCCTACATGGGCTTGGTTAGAGTAGGAAGAAAATGAAGAGGTATAATCTGCTGAGATAGACTCTGGTATTTCGTGTCTGAAACTCTGAACCATTGTTCTTACTCGTACAAAAAACCTGGATGGACCATATGTGTGTGAATTTCGATCCCATGCTGCTTTGCTCGACTAGAATTATTGGCTTTGATGTGTTATTTGTGGCCTAAACAATTCCTTTTTTAGTAAAAACAGAGTGTATTCAGCATATGATCTGCTCTTTCTTGCATTCTGAATAGTGCATCTTTGGTAGGAATTGAAAATCATGGGAGCAATTATTTAACTTAGGGGATTACTGGATGCTGACATACATACATAAATCAGCTGCTTTGTTGTAAATTATTTTAGCAGAAGAAATGTTGCTGCCCTTCATCTGCTCCACCACCTTGCCTTGTTTTCCTGCTCCCTTCCTATGTTCCCTTTATGATTGATGCTAGTACTTTCTTCAGGAATACAGAGTAATTTATGGTTGCCTCCTGTGTCCTCATGTAAGCGCAGTTTGTACATGTTTTAAAAGTCGTATATGTCTATGATGTTCCGCATAAGTGCAATTGTGTATGCAAAGCATATGTTTCATTTGGAAAGTAAACCGACAATAAATGATGTTTTAACTGAATAAACATATTTAAATAGTTGGACTCCTGGTTGAATAGACCTATTTTAGTACTTGGACTCATGGTTTATTCTCACGAAGGATATATCAGCACACCCTGAAAGCTTATGACTAACTTGGTACAATAATTCAACTTCCAAGGGCAGAGAGTACGAGTGTATGTATCATTAGCATTATAGCTAAGACTAAGAGGATATGGATATATGTTATGTATGTTGTAAGCTAGGGCAGACATACTTTATGCGTTGCTGCTGTCAAATTATTAGATTGGCACTATCAATTTATCTGTTGTGATTCTTGTTCAAGTGGAATTAATTAGGAGCATAATTCTCATAAGATGCTTACTGTGTTAAAAAATAGTCATAATTCTTGGTTGTATATTTTACGGTTAATCCCAATACATAGGGCTATCCTTTTCTCGGTGGGATCTGTTGGCTGTTTGACACTGCTCACTGGTCAGACCTGCATTACTCTGTCATGATGTAAAGTAGTATAGTGATTGTTAAGTCAGAGAGCTGAAGTACCTCTCTCTTTTTGTGCATTTTCTGCACCAATTTAGAGGTTGCATATTACATTGTCTTGCTAACATGCACATGGGGTTTTGGAGTCTCGCAAACTGGCAAGAATGTTGAGATGTATTCCTAAAAGCTCTTATTGACCTCATTTGTTTCCTAGTTCAGATTGTGGACCTATATGAATACTAACTTCGATTTGTTTATCAGTCTATTTCATTTGAATGTTCCACACTGGTTTATATTATCTTGCTTGTTTCCCAAAATCTCAGTAAATATGAAACAAAGCATTTTGTTTGTTTGTAGGCATTTGGGCTTGCATGCATACTTGTGTGTTTTTTTTTTTCGTACACCGGCTAACCTGATATGTATGGATGCAATTCATCTGTGAATGCAATATGTACGGGTGCAATTACAGCTGTTAATTTGGTATGGTTTCTCTTTCATTGAGTAGGCAATCGATTAACATAAGATTCTGCACTTCAAATATCAACCCCATGCCTACCTGAAAACCATTCACACTATTAATGCTTAAGATATATCAATGGCACTAGAAATGTGGTTGATGATATCTATATTTAATTAATAGTGAGGTTAGCCTTGAATTTTAAGTCCATCTTTTCTTATTGATAAAGTGATTGCATGTGCTGGATGTGTGGTTGATAAGTTAGTTCTGTTGACCTTTTTGGTTAATGGTTATTAGCAGTTATTTATTGATAGCCGTAGTTTATTTTGAAACACATTAGTTGTTTGTGTTTTAAAACGTATTCTCAATTTGAGCAGGTGGATTACAGGCAATGTGTTGGGAGCGCTTGACATCTAGGGATAATGGACGATTGATGCCTTTGTAGTGCTTGGAATTCTAAGGCCGTTGATGTGCTGGCAACGACCTTCACAGTTTTTTTTTTGACAGTTAAGGTGATCTGTAATTTTGCACCAGTACTAATACACTACCCGGTAGTTTATGTTAGAACAAACTCTGGTTAGCATCACTGGAAATTGTTGGAGCTGGATTCTCTTTAGGGTTACTTTCGTGTGTTTTTATGGCTCGTTTATGTTAACTTTATTGGATCGATCAGTGCTCATCACACCAACGGTGTCCCATGCTCTGTTAGACTAATATGTGTCAGCAGGCAATCTCTGCAGTATCCTACTTGGCGTGGAATCAGTATGGTTCTTTTGGTTAAAAAAAAGGTGTATATTCTGAAGAAAATGAGAGATGAATTCAAAAGAGTGCAGTTGCCTCCTTTGCTCTTGTATGGGAAAGCGATGTTGTCTTTGATTGTTACTTTGTTAGCGCGCTGGACGCTCAACAAGCACTGCCAATGAACCAGATCTTTAGTTTCATCATTGAAACCCCATGACGAACTAGTATTGCCGCAACTAATGTGTGGCTACTAGGTAGCCACATGCTTTGCTCCCAAGTGCTGACCATCACACACAGCCAATGCTTGAAGACGGCATCCGCATCACACACAGCCAATGTTTGACTTTAGGTGATTGTGGGAATTGATTTATTTTGGGATGGAGGTAGTATCTTAATTGAACATACTCTGATAAAATCACTACACAAAGTGAAATATGAAGTTATGAATTTGGTTAGTGATACTAAGAATAAAATGAACTAATAATGCTGTTTTGTCGTTTTCACAGATTAATTCTCAGGCCAGAGTTGCCCAGACGAGGTTGTGGAAAACACCATTATGCAGCTCCATTGTTTTCTGTATGCCTTCATGTAGCATTATGACCTGTTGAATCTTCTGTTGCATAAAACTATTGAAAAATGCCAGAGTGTGGAATGTGGACAGGGGTAGTTTGTATAATTGATACAGATGTTTGGCAGATCATGGACCATTGATTACTCTGTACAATAGTCACAAGTTCCACGAACTTCATCAAATGTTGTGTAGATCTGTGTGTGTGTGTTTCCTTCAAAAAGAAATGAGTGAATTGGAGACTGGTGTGTATGGGGCGATGAACGGTCCAAATGTCTTTAGTAACATGGAAACCATAGAGGTAACCGTAAGCAACTTTTTTGTTCAACAGTATTCCATGATATTGATAGAGATCCAGCACACAATCAAGACATAAACAAAGTTCAGAAACATGTCACAGTCCACATGCTACACAAGTTCAACAGTCAACACGTACTCCAGACTAGTATACAACAGCAGCTAGAGCTAGAATAGAATATATACAAGGTCGAGTGGCAGTGTGATTCGACTTGATATTTACAACGAGCAACATCTGGCGAGAACAAGCCAAACAGAGGACCTCACTCTCATGCTTCGTTGTTGGCCTCAGGAGCCTGGAATACGTCCGAGCGAGTCACAATTCCTGTTACCATCATGAAAGGTAAAAGGTTATCATCTGGGCATCATTTTGCAGAATCAGAGCAAGAAACTTCAACTTCTTATATGTACTGCTATGTATCCTCATAAAATCCGTAGGGAGTAAAGCCAGGAGTGTCAGTAGTAGGGTGGGTAATTTCAACTAGGTACATTTTCAACCCAAAAAAATATATATCTGGATATCAGGTTCCTGAAACAATATCAACTATATTTAGATATCAGTTTCCTGAAACAATATCAACTAGTATGTTTAGCTGCCACCTGAAGTTAACTAAACCACTAGCATTGTATTGCATCTTGATTGCTTCGTCACTTCGTCAGTGAAGCCTTATTGTCAGTGATTCACAGTTTGCAGTTAAATTTGTCAAGGGCTTGTTTTAAAACGTTGGCACTCCAAAGTCCAACAAATTACCCAAAGCAGAGCTCTTAACAAAGTACAGTAAAACAGTAGTATTCTCTGGACCAGGTAAGTAAAACCATAAGTACATACTGCTGAAAAGTTTTGTTGCTCCTATTTAGATATAATAGTCCCCCTAAAAAGCAAGAAATCTGGAAAACCTTACCGATCACGTGGCGCTGTTCATTGACAACAGGTATCCTGTGAACCTTCTCCTGAAGCATTAGCGCTGCAGCCTCTGCACACATGACCAGCAACATGCATGCATGTTAGGAGATTGTTGTAATGAATTCAAGTGTCCATGTTGGTTATAGGAGGGTATAGCTAGAGCCTAGAGGTGAGTAAAGCTTTATTACCCAAGACAGTCTTGTACAGTGTCAGCGTTATGGCGGGAGATGACATGACTTCACCTACAGTTGACTCCATCTTCATAATTAATGACAACACAAGCATGAAAAATTAGTCGATAGCATGCAAACCAAAGAAAAGATATAAGAAATGGATGGATGCATCTTCTTTAACAGAAAATGCTCTCAGGACCGAGCCCATAGGCGTGCGACCGTACAGGTCACCTAAATTTCCAGCCCAGCAGAAGAAGGCCCATGTATTCGTGTGAGAGCAGAAGTGTTTGTATAATTTTAATTTGAAAAAAGTCTACTTACCCCCCTAAACTATTGGAGTGTGTGTAACCTAGGCCCCCAACTACAAAACTGGATAACGAACACTCTAAAGTTTGCTAAACTAGTCAACTAATCCCTTGGGGTGCTTTTGGAGAGTGGTTTTGCTGACGTGGCGTCCAGCATATCACTACAGCGTGTTCTCACTGCTCGCTGCCAGTCGGGCCCCACCTGGCAGCGACCCAGAGCGCCGGCGATCTCACTGCTCGCTGCGAAACGCGCCGGGGACGAGCTTTCAAGCTCAACCGAGCTCACAAACTTCTTCCCCACTCCACTTCACACCCCCACCTGCTACTGTATGAAGCCCAGGAGCTTCCCCGAGCTTCCACTGGCGGCCATGGCGGGTGGAATAGGTCGGCACTCGCGGGCCGGCCTCGACAAAGCTTCTCCGGCCAAACCGAGTACCATAGAGTACCCGACATCTCACCACGACCCCATGACACCAGCTAACTGAACTCAAACGGCTCTGGAACAACTTCGACAAACGCACGCCGACGAGATGACGACGACGAACGCGACTGTGCCCGTGGACAGCCCGACATAGACCTTTTCGCGATCAACCAAACACGGCACAAGGTCAAGGAGCTCACGGTGGTTCTGATGCGCGTGCTGGTTGAGGTTGAGGTGGCGTGGGCGAAGCTGTCGGCGAAGACGGGATTGGCGGCGGCGCTGGAAGCTCGACATGGTGGCGTTCTGGAAAGCACAAGCGACCAAAGCTTCAACTGATAGAAGCATGATCAAGAGTGATATCCAGGGAGATAGAAACAACAAGAATTACAACTTGACATCCTCCCAGGGGTGATGGCCATGCGCGACGGATCTACGGCTCGAGCTGCCGGAGCTGAAGAACTCGGGGCCAGCGGGATTCAACGAAGTTGCTCGAGAGGTGCACAAGGATATGGCAAACTTGTGGCGGGTGCTGGTGGAGCGTGGGAGGCTCGCTAGAGCGGAGAGCGAGGCGGCGGCGTGGCGGGCGCGCGCCTGCGGGTCTGCGAGTTGGGGCACCACGCCCTCGACACGATGGACTCCCACTCGCCGACGGTGAGGCCCAGGTCCTGTAGCGTCCGGATTGACCTCAGCACGCTGCAGAGCGCGTCGCGGACGCCGTCCTCACCGTCTGGGATGCCAAGGCAGCTCGCTTCGGTGCCGCCACCGCCACCGCCGGCCCCGCAGTGGTACGCGCGTGCCAGCTTTTTGTCATGGCCAGCGCGGATGTACATGGTCACGTGTCCCCATCTGCGGCACCTTCTCCGCGGCCGACTGCGCCATGTCGCCGTGACCCTCACCGTCGTCGGCATCACCGACCCGGTCCCGTCGCTGGAGCTCGCCGCGCACCTCGTCCGTCTGCTCGGGACCGGGATGGCCACGGACGTCACGTTCCAGGTGGGCGGCCGAGCGTTCCTGGCGCACTGGTTCATGCTCGCCGCCCGCTCGTTGGTCTTCAGTGCCGGAGAAGAAACGCCGCGGGAGAGGGAGAGAACAGGGGAGGGACACAGGTGGGCGTCCTGACAGGTGGGGCCCACCAGTCAGTGGCCATGCGCGCCAGCTCCTTCGCCAGTGTGTCATACCGCTGACACGCTGGACGCCACATCAGCAAAACCACTGTCCAAAACCATCCCAGGGGGTTAGTTGACTGGTTTAGCAAACTTTAGAGTGTTCGTTAGTTCAGGGGGTAAGTAGATTTTTTCCATTTTAATTTTGTTCTTTTCATCTTTTGATTGAAGCCATGTCTTGTACGAACTCAGAAAGGAAGCGAGCAAGGCATAGATAGATTTATTACTCTATAAAAGAATCTCTATCCTTATTTTTCATGATTTGATAGCCTACTCTATCGATCTGTAGGTAAGAAGCTCCCAGTTAAGAAACAAAGCATAAAAAAAAGTGATAAACTCCCAGTGAGTGAACTGACCCCATTGGGTGCCTTGTCCTTGTCCTTGATGGAGATGACCCCAATGCACCTGCCCTCCTCGTCCACCACGGGCAGCCCAGAGTACTGCTGCGTGGAGAAGAACGATGCATCGACCTCAGCGAGGCGCTGCCCCGGCGTGGCCACCTGCACGGGGCGCGACATCACGTCGGTGAGCTTCGCCGCGGGGCTCATCTGCATGCCAACCCAACGATCGAGCAGCCAGCAGTCAGTCGAGGAATCGATCGGCTGGTTTAATTACTGGAGGGGAATGAATACGTTATGTACCTGGTCAGAGGTGACGATCTGGGACTCGAGGTAGGCGCGGAGGTCGGCGTCGATGGCCGGGCGCAGGTCATCGATCGCGGCGCCGGCGGACGCCACCAGCGCCGCGCCACGCCGACGCGCGTTCCGGCCGTGCAGTGCGCGCAGCAGCAACGGCGCGCGCCGCGCCACTACTGCCACGGTGGAAGGCGGCTGGACCTGGACCGCCGGGATGATGGGGAGGACCGTGGCCATGACTATGAGCGGGGACGAGCGCAGAGCGCGGAAGCTACCTACCTGCTGCCGTTTGGCCCTGCTGGAGCGTCGTCTGCTGCTGCTGCACGCTTGCTGCGGCGACCGCTGCTCTGCCTCTGCCCGTGCCTGCGGTGCCGGTGACCTGTGGCAACTAGCTAGCAGGTCACTCACGCGGGAAAAAGAGTGATCCTCGTGCGTGGTAGATATGATGCTAGGCTGGACCAAAAATCGAAATCTAGCCGAGATACGTACTACAATACACACAGGACAGGCGAATACACAAACATTCAAACAGGAACAGCTCATTCATGAAAGCTCACAGCAGTAAGCGTGACAAATTTAGATTGTCATCTTGTGAGGTGGCGGCTAGTGAAGTAGTGTGACTTTGAGAGAGGGTTTTGTTGTCTCGCGTTGTGACGTTTATATATTCTTCTTATTAGGCTTTTCCCAACACGATTAACATCAAAGTAGTATGTATACCCTGCATGTTTTGGAAACGCGACATTTGGAGAGGCACTCCTTATGAGATACACCCCCCGTTTTAAATAATAATTCGTTTAACTTTTTTCACTCGAAGTTTGACCATTTATCTTGTTCAAAATTTTTTTGTGCAAACACAGTTAAATTCAAGTCACTCTTGAATATATTTTATTAATAAAACAAGTCATTTTAAAGATCTTTTATTAATAAAGCAAGCCGCAACATAACAAGTGATATTTTACATATCTTTTTTAAATAAGACGAGAAAGTCGAATGAACTATAATTTAGAACGGAGTTATTAGTATATAATAAACCCAAACATGAGTTGATTAAACCTAATGTATTATGGTAAAAATAAAAGTAAAAACCCTCCTTCAAATTTTCTTTATGTAAAGGGGAAAAATGACAACAATTATTTAAACCCAAACATGAGTCGGTTAAACCTTTTTGTAGTAATAAATAAAAATAAAAATGCCTCTTCGCATCTGCTCTATAGAATCGATAACCGTGTTTTAAGAATTTAGATACGAATAAGATGTCATTGTTTTGGAGTTGGATAGAGGAGGATGTTGCTTGATTATTATTTTTTTTCCCCAAAAGGTGTATGGAGATAGTTGAATGATGTAGGATTTTTTTTCAGTGTATGTGTTGCCCCTTCGAGCCATGCCTATGCGGCTATGCTGGGCCGGGACAAATGAGCCTGGTCTGATGGGTGGCTACTGAGTAAAAGGCCCATCAACTGGCCGCAGCTCGTTTCCTTCTATCCTATTCTGACCAGCCCATGACGCTATACAGGGCTCCCCGCTTGTTGTGGCTTCCCATTCCAACGGGCACACCACCACCTGAAGCAGTGAAAGCCGCCACATCACTAGCATACATCAGAGTCTCAAACGAAATCACATCGGGTGGCCTTCAAGCATAATAAGCGCACTAAAACGAAGGCAACAAGAGCGCTAAAGCGACATACAATAGTTAACACAGCAAGAGTGTTTGGAGCCTATGGCACATGTTCAAGGATTACACCAAGGGCAAAGGTACTGCTAGTTCGGGGAACAGTCTGAGTTCATCATCTACATAATATTCCAGCCTTCTTTGTAGGGCAGCTAAGGTCTCGCCATCTCACACCTGTTCTTCTCATCCTGAAAAAACAAAGCAAAACAAAAGGCCTGAATGTCAGCAGCACATAGGGATCATCAGGCTCAAAACAGAAGACTATAATGCTTGGAACTAGAAAAAGTATTACAAATGCTTATACAGATGCGGGGAAAAGGGGATCTGTACATCTGAATTCAGTCATTTATGATTTATTATATACAAAAATTCCACTAGTGGCCGTGCCAATCAAAAACTTAGCTTCAGCTACTGGTTCTGATCTCGGTTGTGGCCCAGACCATATGCTTTCTTTTAGAATGCATGTGGACATGTGGTGTTTCCTTAGCATTACAAACTTTGCAAAAGATGCATCAAATACAGCATGTCAAATAATTAGCATGCAACTCTACAGCTTTCTCGTTTTAACTATTTCATTCGATGTAAATATGTGGTTGTCAACTGTTTCAACACCAACAGTTCCCAGGACATTGGTGCTGCTTCAGACATCTATGTTCCGGAACTAGGAAAAATAAGATTATTCAGAATTAACATGTATGCTTCATATTGTTCTTCACAAATACTTCAAAATGGCCAATCTATATCAAATTTATATCAACCAAAGCATTTTTTTCAGCTACCAAATCAACTACTCGTAACACAGAAAGCAAAAGCAAAATGGACAGAAGTTCCAACACAGGAATTGGAGAATGTAGCTGACATTATAGATGCAAACGGCGCGGGCTATGCCGCTAGCCCGCTGGGCTAATCACGCCGCAGATGCACATAAACCGGCGCCGCTAACCCGTGGGATAGGAGCGGGTTAACGCGGATTGTCCGCGTAGTCCAACGGCGCCACGCGTCCCGCAAGGAGGTGCGATTGTCAAGGAAATCAAAGAGAAAGCAGCCTCCGGTCCGTTTTGTGCAGTGGGCAGAAGAATGTGGAAGGAAGCCACGGGCAGTTCCTAAGGCGGAAGGCAGCAGCGAGCTGCCAGCTGGGTGCGCCAGGTGCGGTGACGAGGGCGACGAGCATGCGGCGAGAGCCCAGGTGATCGTAGGTGAAGACGTACGCGGCGCTACGCGGTCTGCGACGAAGCCCGCAAATGCATGCGGCGGTATACGTGCCGCCATCATGCCCGCAAACTCGGTCATGGCTGTTGCGGATGCGGGGCGGGCTGACCGCCGCCGCGCCGTTTGCAACCGTAGCTGACATGCCGAAAGGAGGGAAAAAAACTTCAACATTTCATATAAACTCAAGTTACCAAAAAGAAAAAAGAGCACGGCATATCCTAATAAAGGAGAACAATCCTACTAACAGTGTTTCACTATTGTACAAAGGCAGACAATTAAAACATAATGCAAAAGTTGCCAGATAATCAGCAACCATCAACTTCTTAAACAGAAATCTAATTAACTCCTAGTCCTAGTAGAAACAGATAGATATTAAAGCCTGAACAATATCTGGGGCACTATATATGATTTTATTGTTTGTCTTTTTCTACACTACCCCAACCAAAAGTGTTACTGCATAGAAGAGAAACTGATATGGAAATGGGATCTATACATAAGCATTTGAATTCTAACATTTTCATTATTCAGAGATGTCCACTAGTGATCCATATGCCATTTGTGAAAAAATTCTTAGGACGGAGTGTGCCTAACAGGAACACCATCACTTCGTTACTGCTCTGAACAAGTAATGCCACATTAGAAGTCTCTGCTGCCCATTCAGATTTTCAATGGCTGTTGCCCAAGTGCTTTGTTTTAGAAAGTATAAAGTAAAAAAACATAAACTCTGTCAAAGACCCATCAACAACAGAACAAAAATAACATGCAGTCCCAAAATGCATGCCAGAGGCTTTGTTGGTCCATTGGAGACATGAAAATTTTGAAAATTCATAAACAAAAGTTTATAAAAAAACATAAATAATCCATATTGTCTTTCCAAATACTTCAACATAAAAATCTGCATTAAAGTTATACATATGAAGCAAGTTTTCCTTCAATAAGAAATACTCTTAACACAAATCATTCTTAAATGCACTTCCCACTCTGCAGCATCATGATTCAGTGCAAACTAAAACTTTTCCATAAAAAGCAAAATAGCATTGCTGAAGTCATGCCATGTAACCCAGAAAAAATAAACAAAGCTCATACTAAAAAGTACAGAATGACGGATTTCCTAGTGCTCTGAAGATTAACTTAACAAGCTGTACATGGTTAGAAGGAAAAAGCAAAGGTAATGAGACTCCTTTGGAAAGGGGCAAAAACAAAATGAACTATTTATGTTATTTGAAGGTACAATAAGATGATGGTTGCCAGATAAGATATAATAATAAGTTAATGGTAGCCAGATAAGATATAATAATAAGTTAATGGTAGCCAGATAAGATATAATAATAAGTTAATGGTAGCCAGATAAGATATAATAACTCTTGTTTACAGGTACGATGAGTATACAAATCCTATGGAAGTCAGGCACTTGGCGCCTTGGCGTATCTATGGACGATCCCTAGTTCATGACTGGCATTTTTTATATATATCCTAAAACGAAAAAAGTATGTTCCATGATACCCAGTAGCAGTATTTCCAAAAGGACAGCAATGGTTGGAGTATGCAGTCACAATTCAAGGTATTGTATAGCCAAAATTCTTCATTTAGAATACCTAGTAAAGATTTTATAACAGGACGTCCTATATGGCTACATCCCATGGCATGGCTGCTTCAAGGAGAATAAAAGATTGTAACATTGTTTTCTAAATTTGTGGGTCAAACAATCACCACACCTAAAAGCCAATGATCATATCAAGAACGTTCCACGAAATGTAATATGAACAGAAGCAGAAGCAGAAGGGTCCTTATTTTATACAGTAGAATCAAGTTAAACTGTCACGTTTCATTTTCCCCTTGCTACTCCCATAACAGAAGGGTATGTTACAGGAAAAATAACTAGGAATTTGGGTAGATATTTGAGAAACAGACCTCAAAAGCTTGCTTGAGGTACTCAAGCTCCTTGTCTAGATCATTGATTGCCTGGGTGTAGGCCTGTGTTGGGGAGGACTGGCTGGTAGTATGGATCTGTCGACACAAGAAAAAATTAGACAGTAGATGAATAAACCGGTGAACTGAAACAGAAGAAACAGCACAACATGTACCCTACCCTCACGATGATCTTGTACTGAAGTGGATGAGGGAGCTTATAGCCAGCAAAGAGTACATTTGGGTCTCTGTGCAGCTGCCTGCAAATTTTACAACCATATGAGCATCATACATTTATATATATATAAAAAGATAACAATAAGGTCACCAAGAAAACTATGCTCACATGCGGACAATGTTGCCGATGGTGTGGTCCTCACGCTCAACAGTGAAAGATGCAGCATTCACGATCTTTGTGTCTCTCTCATATGACACCCTGAAAGGTAATTATCAGCACCAAAACCAAAACCTATGACTAAAGAACAGGTTAAGTATCACAGTTCTACAAGTTGATTGATGGTGAAAGCTTCACTTCATATTATAATTCAAGAACAGGAACAGGATTTGTGGCATTGCTTAATGTTGGTGTTACTATTTTATAGAGAAACAAAAAAACCAGGCTGGCAAACAAAGATCACTAATACTGAACCGATTTCATGTGGCAAGTGTGGGGGGGCTGGGAAAACTTACTTTTTGGTGCCCTCAGGCACGACAAAGCGCTCGTAGCGATCTGGGGCATTCATCTCTGATCAAGCCCTCACTCCTGTTGTTTCATCACGAAAAATTCAGTCAGACAGTTGGTTCCTGAATTTTTAAGAGTTAAAAGGGGTCCTAAATTTACGCATGTCCAGCTTGCCCACCGTTCCCAGTGAAATAGGAAATGAAAAAACACATTTTAAAGATGAGACCATTTTCCATACAGGATACACAGATGGATTTTTATTTTATGACATAGACCTAACTTGGGAAAAGACTAGGGTTTAGTTGAGCCCAAAACAAAATTGGTAAACGAAAGGCAATTAGTAATCCAACCACACAGCTAGCGAATCCGGTACAATGTGGACGGATTGAAGCAAAGAGGAGCATTCGGATTCTAGGGCTCGCGAAAAAAATACGGAAGACGATTGGTTGTGCAGGATAAAGCGAACAATTCATCCATCCATCAACCCAAGCAACAAAGTTAGGGATTGGATTTACCAAGAGCAGCTCAGACGAAATCAATCGATCTGGTCCTGGATGGATGACGTACCTGCAGAGCACGAGGGGAATGGTCAGGCGCAGGGCGGCAGGGGTCGGCGGGGACGAAAGGTTGCGGCTCGCGGTGACGAAGCCGGAAGCCCTGCGGGGGAGATGCTGCTGCCGACCCTCCTCCGCCGACCAGGGGGATTATTATTCCGCCGCGTGTTTGCGATTGTGTCCCGCGGCCCAGCCCAACGCACGCGTTTCTGCTGCCCTGCTCATGTTCTCGCCTTGTGTCGGCCTGGCCCATCTTGTGCGAGCGAGGCCGTCGCCCTTATCTTCCTGCCTCGTGCCGGCCAGGCCCATGTGCACGCGACACTTTCCTGTTCCGTTTCACCTGTTGGTATTCCCTGACCGTGTGTTTGGATAGGGGTTGACCCGGGTCATCCCGGGTTCGACCCACATCACCTTCTGTTTGGTTCCTGGGTTGGGTAAAACTGGGTTCAACCCAGTAGCGAATATGCCCCTAGATGCGGGTCCTGGAGATACCTCCAAATCGGGCGGACCGCACCAACCCAGTTCGACTTTGTTCCCCTCCGTCTTCGTACCCGCATCTGCCTCGGCGCGCCCCGACCCCGTCCCAGCGCGCGTAGCCTCGACGGAGCTCGCGCGCCCCCGCCTCCGTCCCCAGTGGCGCTCGCGCGGCGGCCCCGCCCCGTCCCCGACGGCGGCTCGCGCAACGTCCTCGGCGAAGCTTGGGGAAGGCGGTTCGCGCGACGTCCGACGGTGGCCATGGCGCGGCGGGAGGTACGGGGAGGGGCGGCGCGACAGGACTGCGCAGGCCACGGCGCGACGGGAGGGACGGGGAGGGGGGCGCGACGGCACTGCATGGGCCAGGGCGCGGCGGGAAAGCGAGGCCACCGGTGCGATGTCGGGTGAGGAGATGGCGGCCGAGCCGTGCAGGGCGAGGAGGTGCCACGGTGCGGCCATGGCCCGGCTATGTGCTAGCGAGCAGAGGAAGAAGGTGGGAAAGAGAAAGAAAGAGGATGACAGGTGGGCCTCATATTTGCTGATGTTAACAGTGTCAGATTCACATCCATTCAATCTCTCTTCATCCCACCAACCAAACAAAAAACTAGGTTCAACCTATCCCTTTAACCAAACACGAGCTGAGTTCATCCCAACCCAGAAAACTATGTGCGTGTTCTTTGTGCGTGTTCTAAAAAGAAAAGAAATAGTGAATAATATATTAAATTAATTAATTAAAGATATAAAGTAAATAGGTGAAAAAAAAATGTGGCGGGTGTATTAAATCGAACACAAGACATGTGGACCAATAAAGTCCTTCTAAGTTTTAAAGAATTATACCATTATAATAAGTCATATGAGACCGTTTAAGTCAAAAATATATTTCACCCTATGAAAAATAATTCTCCAGACTAAAATATGCCATGGAAAATAAAAAAATCATGAAATATGGGAAAAACTACATAATTAATTAAACCAAAATAAAAGTATGAAAGTAAATAAGTAAAAGGAAGAAAAAACCTGCGATATTATGAAACAAATGAAGTATATTATAGAACATCACGGGTGTACTAAGTAAATAGGAAATTAAAAAGAAAAACATGATAATAAAAGAATAATTAATTAGTGCAAAATAAGGGGGGAAAAGGAGAATAAAAATTAATAAAAAAACTCATGAATATAGAGAAATAAAAAATATAACTTGGATATAAAATAAATTAATAGACATGTGATGTATCAAGGTCAATTATTAATGAAAATACGGAAATATAGTTGAAGAACATATAATGTACACTGTATAAACATTTTAAAATATATCATAAAACATCATGTGTGTATTACATGAATACTACATGCATCATGGTCAATGAAAATTAAAAATATCACATGTATACTACTAAAGGACTTAAAATATAATATAGACCATACAAGTGCTGAATGGAATACTAAAGGTTTCAAAAAACTGACTTTTCGAGAATCAAGAATAACTTTTATTTTAAGACACAGAGAGTAGCTAACAGTTAGCCAATCGTTAGCGGAATACGCATTAAATGAAACTGTTAGCAGGATACTGAACTAACAACTACTACATCTATCTTGAAAAAAATACAACTATCATATACGTTAAACCGTTTTACATTTGACTAATGAATATACATTTCGTAATTAATCTAATGATGTTTATTTCATATAACAAATATTTATACTTTTAATCTATATTTAAATAAATTTAGTGTACTACATTGGAGATGGAGATAGTATTTCAATAGCTGAACAAAATTAGATAATACCATCGTCTATTAGCTAGCTAATAACCACTAGTAGATAATGGATCCAAACAGAGTCTCTAAGAAACAACGAGATTGGATCAAAATCTAATTATTACTCCCTCCATCCTAAATTATAAGACATTCCAAGAATTTTAGAGAGTCAAACCATTTCAAGTTTGACCAAAGATTATAGAAAAAAATATAAAGATTTATGACATTAAATAGTCATAATATGAAATATAATTGATAAATAATCTAATGTTAATTGGTTGACATCATAAATGTTATTATATATTTATATTATCATATATTTCCTCCATACCTGTTTTAGAAAAGGTTTAAGTCAAACATTGAGAATATAAATCATGAATAACTTTTAAGTTGTTAAGTTTAGAAAAATAAAAATTATATCAAAAGATTTGTCTTGAAAAATAGTTTTATAAAAATATACATATATTATATTCAATGAATATTTTTTTTAAAAATAAGCAATCAAAGTTACACTTTTTAAGATCATGTTGTTATCCTAAACGTAAGTAATATGTGTATGGAGGAAGTAGTTGACATATTTTGACTCTTCAACTTTTTTGAGATGTCTTATAATTTGAGATGGAGGGACTAGGGAGTGACATCTAACTATTACCTTCAATTAGACGATGAATTTGCAAATTACTCGGTCTATACAATTAATTTTATAATTAGTCTATGTTTAATATTCTAAATTAATATCTAAACATTTAATATCTGACTAAAAATCCGGTGAAAAACAAACAGCCCCTAGTATCATTACTTTTAACATGACTGACGCTATTGTGGCCCAAGCAACACTTATTATTTCTTCCAAAGCAGCATTCTACTAGTACAAAGAGAGGTGGGACCATTGAAGGTGATATCGCAGCTGTCCAAGAAAACTAGCATAGCATCATCCACTACTCCTCTTTCCCAACCACTCACAGTCGCAGCAACTTCATACGGCCTCCGCCGGCCGGCATGATGGCGACGTCCGGCGGCGAGGCCCCGGCTACGAAGATCGTCCTCCTTCTCGTCCCCCGCGTGGACGCCTCCTTCCACGCCGCGCTGAGCGAGCGCTTCCACATCCTCGACTTCTTCGCCTCCTCCTCGCGCTCGCCGCTCCCGGCCTTCCTCGCCGCCGCAGCGGCCGCTCCAGAGCCTCCTCAGGCCGCCATCGTCGTGGGTGCCGGGCCGACCCGCGTGGACGCCGCGTTCCTCGACGCCGTCCCGTCCCTCCGCTGCGTGATGTGCCTGGCGGCGGGCGTGGACTTCATCGACCTCGACGAGTGCGCGCGCCGCGGCGTCGTCGTCGCCAACTCCGGCAAGGCGCTGTCCACAGACGTCGCCGACCACGCCGTTGGCCTGCTCATCGACGTGCTCCGCCGCGTTTCAGCCGGCGAGCGGTTCGTCCGTCGTGGCCTCTGGCCAGTGCAGCAGCAGGGGGACCACGACCACCACCCGCTCGGATCCAAGATCGGTGGCAGGCGTGTTGGTATCATTGGCTTAGGGAACATCGGTTCACGAATCGCGAAGAGACTCGAAGCGCTCGGCTGCACCGTCTCCTACAACTCAAGAACGCGCAAGGACTCGGTCGCTTACAGATACTTCCCCGACGTGCAGGACCTCGCGGCGGAATCCGACGTGCTCGTCGTCGCGTGCGCGCTGAACAAGGCGACGCGGCACATCGTCGGCAGAGAAGTTCTGGAGGCGCTGGGGAAGGACGGCGTCGTCGTGAACATCAGCCGAGGCGCGAACGTCGACGAGGAGGAGCTGGTTAGCGCGCTTAAGGAGGGCAGGATCGCCGGCGCTGGCCTTGATGTCTTTGAGAACGAGCCCGGAGCTCGTCGTGAGCTCTTCTCCATGGACAACGTTGTGATGACGCCTCATGTGGCGGTTTTCACGGCGGAAGCCATGTCGGACCTGCGACACCACACCGTTGCTAGCCTTGAAGCCTTCTTCTCCGGTGAGCCGTTGCCTACGCAGGTGAAGTAGTAAGCCAGCGGATTATTACCTATGTTTTGTAACTTGGCACTGTTTAAACTTCTCGTAATGGGATCTGTGGTCTGTGGATCGTCGCATAGCTTGGACACCGTGACGTGAAAAATTCATCACAACAACATAAACAAGCAACCTGCAACGTCTGAACTCTGTTTTCAGCAACGCTCCAGGATTGGAACATCAGTAATTTGCATCTGTTTCTGAAGATTCAAGCAAACATCACAATCACCTATTCAAATCATTCAGATTACATCAATTTTTGACCTCTCGAATTATAACTTAGAGACCCCGCGAAAAGTCAAACACCATAACATAAACATGCAGCCTCCACATCTGAATTCTGTTTTCAGCAACACTTCAGATTTTTTTTTGAAACTAACACTTCAGACTTGTGGAACAAGAGTAATCTGCATCTATACATATAAGGCGACTTCAGGTTTTGTGTGCTTCTATGTGGAACAAATCAAATATATTTCTGAAACTTTTTAAATTGGGAATATCTTTCTCAAACATTTTTTTATTGGGACAGAGAGGACCTTTCTTTATGTGAATTAGACTTTACTGCTCCCTAAGTTGAAGAGAATATTTTCTTATATGTAATGTAAGTCACATTTTTCTCATGAAGTAAAACATTTTTTGTATGGAACAAAACAATTTTATAGTTATTACATGGGAATATTTATAGGCAATAAAAAAGTAATACGTAAGCAAAATCTAATATATTTTTTATGAAACAAATCATGGCACAAATTACAAATAGTACTACGCCCAAAAGTTATAAAAAAATAAAAGCAACTTATAACGAATTGAGTGTAACAGCGCTAATTGTGTTCAAGTTCTTAATTGGACGTAGGTGCTCGTATTTTTTCTATATTTATTGTAGAATTTAACGGAGTTGTATTTTAAGTTGACACTAGCAAAACATGTCCGTGCGTTGCAACGGAAAAAAAAATTATGATATATTTTAAATAAATAGATAGATGTTATTTATTCGATAATATTCTATTAAGTTTGTATTGAATTATATATAAAAAATTGATACGTTTTTTACTGTACACATAAATATTTACTTATAAATTTATAATACTAAATTCCAACCCTTCATGTGTTCATAGAGTTACGTATCGCCGTCGTGGATCACGAAGCTCTGTGCTCGATGCTGCAACATCTTTGGCCGACACCCAGCTCGCGTAAGCTCGCATCGGCCAGCCCCACCCCTTGTGATGTTGTATCTCTTTGCTCGGTCTACAGGACGGAGTCAGAACTCATGGAGGCAACGTCTCTCTCTACTCTGTCTCTCTGCTCGGTTTTCGGAGTCAGGAAGGTAGCAATTAGATGCTGGATAATTAGGATGAAAGTCTGTGTCCATCCTGCCTTGACGGATCGACGACGTGGCCCGGTGTGATCCCTCGCCTCGATGGATCAACTGCCTTGACGGATCGATGGTGGCATGTTGATCCCGCGCCTTGACGGATCAACGGTGCTACTCCGTGCCTCCATCCCGTTGACGGTTCCACGGCTCCATGCCGCGATCGTCTAAGGCGGCCACGCGCCTCGACGTCTCTGCTCCGCTCTAGAGTTGCGATCCACTCACCTCGTGCCTCAACGAACAGCTGCTCCTTACCTTCATCCCCGAGGCGGTTCTGCGCGACCTAGTGTTGTCACCTTCGTCCCCGAGGCGGTTCTGCGCGACCTAGCGCTTTGACAACAGATTACCTTGTGACGCTGTATCTCAATGGTCTGATATAAATATGGATTTATATAAGAAGAAACGGAAAAAAAAGACAAAAGAGTCACATATACAAGGAATAAGGAAATAGAAAAATAAAAAAACCGGTAAAAGGCTGGGAAGAATAAAGAGTTCAAATACCTATAATATAATATTATTATTTATTTATTTTATTTATAAGAAGAAATAGGAGAAAACAAGGTAGAAAAAAAGTTACGGAAGCAGTAGATTCCATAGCGGGTGGTTGGAAAAAAAATATCTTGTACTGTATTTGATAAGGATCCCTAGTTATATTATGATCCCTAGTTATTTTACCATATATATAGGGAACCACTATCCTGTAGCTAGCTATAAAATAACTATTCTATAGCCGGACCAAAAACTTGCGAGCCAAAGCGACACTAGCGAACCAGTCATCCAAGCCCAACCCATTCACGCATGGTGTCGGGTACAAAGGTAAGGGGTACCCTAACCTGCGATAATCTAATGCTTAACATAGCAACCATATTTGAGGCAGAATCCGATCAATCACCCAATCAGTGGGAGAAGGCCCATCAAACGAAGGTTTACCTCACCAACAACAGTGACCAGTCGTGGGCCGGCCCATTACTGGAAAAACAGTAGGCAGGACACCCCTCCGCGTCGACCTCAGTAGACGGACAGGGGTCGAACGAACGACCCCTCCGCCTCGCCTTAACCCCCCGAATGACGGAAAAGGGATCGATCTAATCCCCCTCGACCTCAACCCCTCGACCCCGATTGACGGACAGGGGTCGAACTAACGACCCCTCCGCCTCGACCCCTCGAATGACGGATAGGGGGTCGAACGAATGACCCGCGAGCAGGAGGCTCGATCAGCTCACCTACTCCCAGTATGGGGTAAAGAGAATCCAATGCGCCTACCTGCTCCCGCCTAACGCCATGGGTGTCCACTACCATGGTCAAATCCATCAGTTCGCCGCCCATGCCCCGACTCTCCGTTGATCGTACAACCACTGTGGCCACGCCTCAAGTACGGAGGTCAAAGGCACCCCCTCGAGTCTTAAATGGGACAAGCCCTCGACCACGTTTCCAGGATGAGTCAGGGTCCCACAGGCCTCGATACTCCTCGAACCGGGGGCTCGACCCTCGTCTCCAACCACTACGGTATGGGGCCCGTCCGCTCCGTCCCGCTTCAACTGTGGAGCTTGTAACCATCTACAGGAGGCCAACCGTACTGCGCCATGACATTCGGCAACCTCTAGTCTGCTATCACCATGCCCTGAACACCGGAAGGACGGGAAGGCCACGCCACTTCAGCGATCGACGTCCCACCGCAAGCATGGCGCCGCGGACACCTCTCCCATGCCTCTACAGTCTAGGATCTCTGTACTCTCAGGCCTCCCCTTGATCTATAAAAGGGGACACTGGGATAGAAGAAAGGGCATGCGCATTCGTATCGGCTCACGCATTCGGACATCAGAGATCTCTCAACGAGCCGAGACATCAGCTCTGACCCGCATACACCAAGAGCCAAGTCGCACACACCACACCCGATTGCTTGATCAACATCTCAAGCAATCCACCAGCTCACCTAGGATAGCCTTGCTAGTCCTAGGCTTTAGCTCACTCTGAGCACCCCCGTGTAAACCTGCTTGTACCCCCCCTGTACGAGCACTTCGGTGCAAGATATTACAATCCATCCTCCCCCGCTGGACGTAGGGCCTTCTTTGCCCGAACCAGGATAAATCTTGTGTTCTTCTTGCATCACATCTGGGAGAGGGAGCACGCAATGTACAAATTTACTAGTTGGTGGTCTTGACCCCCTGGGTCATAACACCGACAGTTGGCGCACCAGGTAGGGGGCTTTGCATGTCGATCAACTCCGAACTACTCTCCCAGATGGATTCCACCGTCCCATCACTTCCGTTTGCCACCACCATCTGGTTCGGGAGTCTAGAGTTCATGTCCTTGGGCCACGACCACGACATGGTTCTACTCTCCGATGGTGGCATGGATAGCAACAACTCCGGTACGCCGGGGCCAAGGAGGACCGGATGACGGTCCCACCACTCACGCCTCTCGCCTATCGCCAGGAGGAGGCATGAACGACGCCGCCACACTCTTCACCGCGCGGATCCCGAGACGCCGAACGCCATCTCCCCGGCCTCAGCTGGCGACACAGTTCCTCCCTTCGGGAGCCTGTTTGACCCATGCTTGCGGTTTGGGGGCGGGTACCTCGCCAGGTCTGACCTTGGCTTTGCCATACCGTCATCTCGGAGTGTCCCCGTGGCCTCTCCGACGTACTCGGCCACGCCGCCGCGCAACCTGCTTCCGCACGGGCTCTACAACAACGCCAAACTCTGTTATGCTTTTGTAGGCTCACAGATGCAGGCACGTTACGGGTCCTCAGGGAACCTGCTACGTGCAACGACTAACCTCGTCAGCACCCCTCCACCAGATGAGTGCTCGGTGCCACGGCGAGCCCCGACCCCAGGTTACTACACCTAGGGCACACTACGACGACAATTGGAGGAGCGCAGGGGATCTTTCCCCAACTTCTACCAGGGCAACCCTGACTCAGACTCCCCCGATGAGGATTACGATCCCACGCGGGAGTGCTTCCACCTCATCGAGCCGGTCGACTCCCAGGATGAGACCACCGACGCCGCAGCTGCGAATGCGGGAGGAGGAGGGCGCAACGCTACTCCGCCGCGAGATGCCGCCCCCCCGGTTCCAAGCGAAGCTGGTCCACCTCTAGATGCCCAGATCGCGCAAGTCCGATAGCTGCTCGCCAAGGTCGAGGAGGAGCGCCTACGGCTCCAACAGCTCGAGCATGCCCTCGAGCAAGATCGCGGGCGGTCACCGGATGGAGGAGCCCACGAGCGGGCTCGGGATGTCCATCGACAGATCGTCAACGAAGGGGCGAACGAGTGCCACGTCTACAACCGTGCTAGCCAGAATGTCGTGGCAGTCGCGATGCTGCTCCGTGACATGCCGGCACCAGCGACGCCCCAGGTGCAACGCATCAGGGATGAAACCCAGGGGCTTCTCCAAACCACGATCGTACAGCAGGCGGAGAGCTCGGCCTCGAGGCGCAGAGGAGCTGCCTCCGAGCAACAGGACATGCCCCCTCGACAAGATCGAGAGGTATCTATCCACCAAGACAAGGCGCCCCAAGGCGGAGCGGAGCGACAACCAGTTCGAGACCGCATCCTCGACAATCGACAACCGCGAGACGCGCGACGCGACATCAACGACAACAAACGACGCCGACACGGTGACGCTGAGGCTCGAGGTTACAATGCTCATCGAGGTGGGCGCTACGACAGTGACGAGGATCGACGTCAATCTCCGGAACCACTAGGGCCACGAGTCTTCGGCAGGACCATCCGGCAAACCACCTTGCCTGTTCATTTCCGTCCACCCACCAGCCTGATCAAGTACAACGGCGAAACCAAACCAGATCTCTGGCTTGCTGATTTTAGGCTGGCATGTCAGCTAGGAGGAGCCGACAATGACCACGTCATCATTCGACAACTCCCGCTCTTCCTCTCCGACACCGCTCGAAGATGGCTCGAGGAACTCCCCCCGGACTTGATCCATGGCCGGCCCGACCTGGTCAGGATCTTCGAGGGGAACTTCAAGGGCACCTACGTGCGACCAGGAAACTCCTGGGATCTCCGCACCTGCAAGTAGAAGCCAGGGGAAACCCTCCGTGACTTCACTCGACGGTTCTCCAAGCAACGTACCAAGCTAACCCACATCTCCGACCACGACGTCATCACGGCGTTTGTCGCCGGGACAACTTGCAAGGAGTTGGTGCGGGAGCTGGGATGGAACACCCCTAAGACCGCCAACGAGCTCATGGACATCGTCGTCAACTACGCAGCCGGCGAGGAAGCCGTTGGCGCGTTCTTCTATGCATCCCCAGACAAGGGGAAGGCCAAGGTGGATGAGCCCGGGGGCTCGAATAATGGGCCCAAGAGGACCAACAACAACAACAAGAAGAAGAAGAAGAAGAACCAGCCGGGTCGATGCGACGTCGAGCCCGACGATCTTGTCGCTACGACAGACAAGAAGAAGCCTTGAGGTCCCCCTCTCGAGGGGGGGCGTCTTCTACAAGATGCTGAAAGAGCCCTGCCCCTATCACAAGGGACCGACCAACCACAGCCTCGAGGACTGTCGCATGCTCAAGAAGTACTTCGACTCTCTTGGCCTCAAGAAAGACGATAACAAGGAAGACCCACCCTGCGACCTTCACGTCAAGGGCGATGGCAAAAAAGGGGGCTTCCCTGAGATTCACGACTGCTACATGATCTGTGGGGGACCCTCGACTCGACTCAGTGCGCGTCAGCGCAAGAGGGAGCGTCGAGAAGTCTTTTCCGTTCAAGCCCAGGCTCCTCGATACCTCGACTGGTCCCACACGTCGATCACCTTCGACCAGAATGACCACCCCGAGCACGTCCCCAACGCAGGGGTCTACCCACTCGTCGTCGACCCGATCATACTCAACACCCGCCTCACTAAGGTACTCATGGATGGGGGAAGTAGCCTCAACATCATCTACGCCGAGACCCTCGACCTCCTGGGGATCCCGAGGACCATGCTCCTGCCCAGCGCGTGGGGGTTCTACAGGATCGTCCCAGGAAAGAAGGCACTCCCGATCGTCCGTGTCAAGCTACCCGTCTGCTTCGGCACCCCCTCAAACTTCCGGAAGGAAGACCTGACCTTAGAGGTTGTCGCATTCCACAACATCTACCACGCCATCATCGGTCGACCTGGATACGCCAAGTTCATGGCGATCCCGAACTACACCTACCTCAAGCTAAAGATGCCAGGGCCCAAGGGAGTCATCACCGTCGACACCTCCTACGATCACGCTTACGACTGCGACGTCGAGTGCATGGAAAACGCCAAGGCGGTTGAGGAGTCAGCCATCCTCGCAGCCCTCGACGACCTCTCCAAGGAGATCTCCGACCCCAAGCGGCACGCCAGCAACTTCAAGCCTGCGGAGGACACCAAGACCATCCCGCTCGACCATGGCAACGCGGATGGGAAGGCGCTGATGATCAACGCCACCCTCGAGCCCAAATAGGAAGCCGTGCTCGTCGACTTTCTCCGCGCGAATGCTGACGTGTTTGCGTGGAGTCCCTCAGATATGCCGGGCATTCTGAGGGATGTCGCCGAGCACTCCTTGGACATCCGGGCCGGATCCAAACCGGTGAAGCAACGGCTACACCGCTTCGACGAGGAGAAGTGCAGAATCATCGGGGAGGAGGTCGACAAGCTTTTGAAGGCCGGATTCATCAAGGAGGTACATCATCCCGAGTGGTTAGCAAATCCTGTACTTGTCAAGAAAAAGAATGGAAAGGATAGAATGTGTGTAGACTACACTAGTTTAAATAAAGCATGTCCTAAGGTTCCTTTTCCATTACCACGTATTGATCAAATAGTAGATTCCACTACGGGGTGTGAAACTCTTTGCTTTCTTGATGCGTATTCTGGCTATCACCAAATAAAGATGAAGGAGTTCGATCAGCTCGTGACTTCCTTCATCACCCCCTTTGACATGTTTTGCTACCTCACTATGCCCTTCGGTTTGCGAAACGCCGGGGCCACATATCAACGATGCATGCTCCATGTCTTTAGAAAACATATAGGGCCAACCGTCGAGGCCTACGTCGATGACATCGTAGTCAAGTCCAAAGAGGTCGAGAACCTAGTCGGGACCTTGAGATCGCGTTCGGGTGCCTCAGGGAAAATCACATAAAGCTAAACCCAGAGAAGTGTGTCTCCGGGGTCCCTCGAGGCATGCTCCTAGGGTACATAGTTTCCCAACGCGGGATCGAGGCCAACCCTGAGAAGGTAACTGCAATCATTAGGATGGGCCCGATCAACGATCTTAAGGGTGTACAAAGGGTCACAGGGTGCCTCGCTGCCCTCAGCCGGTTCATCTCACGGCTCGGAGAGAAGGCACTACCCCTTTACCGCCTCCTTAAAAAAACAGAACACTTCACATGGACCGTCGAGGCCGAGGAGTCGCTCTCCAAACTCAAAGCCTTACTCACCTCGCCACCTATCTTGGTGCCCCCAAGCCCAGCCGAGCCCCTCTTGCTCTATGTTGCAACAACTACCCAGGTAGTCAGCGCTACCATAGTAGTTGAGAGGGCAGAAGAGGGACATGCCCTACTGGTTCAGAGGCCCGTCTACTTCATAAGCAAGGTGCTCTCAGAAACGAAAGTGAGATACCCCCACATTCAGAAGCTGTTGTACGCCATCGTCCTCACCCGACGGAAGCTCAAGCACTACTTCCTAGGCCACCCGGTAACTATGGTCTCGTCTTTCCCCCTCGGGGAGATAATTCGAAACCAGGAGGCGTCAGGAAGAATCGCCAAGTGGTCGGTCGAGCTCATGGGGGAAACTCTCTCCTACGCTCCTCGGAAGGCCATCAAGTCGCAGGCATTGGCAGATTTCATCGCAGAATGGACCGACACCCAACTACCCCCGGCGCAAGTTCAGACCGAGCTTTGGACCATGTACTTCGACGGATCATTGATGAAGACGGGGGCAGGCGCCGGATTGCTGTTCATATCACCCTCAGGGGTTCACGTGCGCTACGTCATCCGCCTCCACTTCCCCGCCTCCAACAACGTAGCCGAGTACGAGGCCCTCGTCAACGGTCTGCGCATCGCCATCGAGCTCGGGGTTCGACGCCTCGACGTTCGAGGGGACTCGCAGCTTGTGATCGATCAGGTGATGAAGGCCTCAAGCTGCCACGACCCCAAGATGGAAGCCTACTGCAAGGAGGTCCGAAAGCTCGAGGACAAATTCTACGGCCTCAAGCTCAACCACATCGCCCGCCGGTACAACGAAGCCGCTGACGAGCTAGCCAAAACCGCATCCACTTGAGGTACAGTCCCTCCTGACATCTTCTCGAGGGACCTTCACAAGCCATCCGTCGACCTAGGCTCGGAGGCTCCCGCCCTCGAGCAAGGGGTCGACTCTTCCTCCTCGACCGATCCTCCCTCGAACGGAGGAGAGGTCATGGAGATCGACAAAACAACCGCAACACCAACCCCCTCGACGGACTGGCGCACACCCTACCTCGAGTATCTGATATGCGGCGAGCTCCCAGAGGACCGCACCAAAGCCCGACGCGTAGCCCGACACACCAAAACCTACGTCTTGTATGGGGATGGCCGCGAGCTGTATCAACGCAGCCCTACCGGTGTACTTCAACGTTGCCTCACCCTCGAGGAGGGGAGGACACTACTGAAGGACCTACACTCGAGGGCTTGCGGCCACCACGCGGCGCCAAGAACGCTGGTAGGAAACGCCTTTCGACAAGGCTTCTACTGGCCGACAGCCGTCATCGAGGCTACCAAACTTGTTCGATCTTGCAAGGGATGCCAATTCTACGCCAGGCAGATCCACCTACCCGCCCAAGCTCTTCAGATGATACCCATAACTTGGCCATTCGCAGTATGGGGGCTCGACATGGTCGGCCCCCTAAAGAAAACAAAAGGTGGCCACACCCACCTCCTCGTGGCCATAGACAAGTTCTCAAAATGGATCGAGGCTCAACCCATCGCCAACATTCAATCTCAACAAGCTGTGTTGTTCTTCACCGACATCGTCCACCGCTTCGGGGTCCCCAATGCCATCATCACTGACAACGACACGCAGTTCACCGGCCAAAAGTTCTTGGACTTTTGTGACCACCACAACATCAAGTTGAACTGGTCTGCAGTCGCCCACCCTCGAACTAACGGCCAGGTCGAGCGCGCCAATGGTATGGTTGTAGGAATACGAGGTTGCTACGCTAGCCGGAAAACAAAACTTTTCGACCTCATAAACCAGGATCTACTGCTAGTTACAGGTTACGGGATTACCACTAGACGCGCAGGTGCAGCGGAAGACGACTTGATGTAGTCGTGCGCGTCGCAGCAGGCAGTGCAGTTGCGTGGTCGTCCGTCTCAACGTCCCCTTCGCGTGGTTCGTCCTTGTGCTCCAGATGCAGCACCTCCGAGGAATCCCACACGTGCAGGGAGGAAGCGTTGCGCCTCCGGACTGCTAGGTCCGCGAGGAGCAAAAGGCGCGAGCGTGGGGAGGCGACGGCGGCTGCCAAAAGGCGTGGATCAATTCGCCCCGCGCCCACCCCTTGCTTATATAGGCGTCCTAACGAGCTCCCACGGTGGAGGCCCATTAGAAACCCTAAACCTAGTCTAATTCGGGTCCAACCCGAATTAGGCTTCCAACCCCTTAAGCGTGCGACCCTATGGGCTCACGCATACATAGACATGGCCCAAGTACTCTTACTCGACCAATAGTTGATAGCGGCCTCTAGCAAGACGTGTCAACTCCTATGTATACGCTATGATCATATCAGACGAACCACTATGACCATGTACAAGTTATTCCCTTCGCCACTCGATATATGGTTCAACTCGTGTGTTAACACTTAACCCAAGCATGGCCATGCATTTGTTGATCCAATCACATGAGTGATCCAGTGATATCTCTCTCACGAAGAGAGGGGCAAATTCCATCTTGATTGTCTATGTCTCATAGCATGTTTCCCAACCACCCAAGGACCACCTTTATAACTACCCAATAACGGAGTAGCGTTTGATAGTCTCTAAGTAGATCGTTTCACATCTTGAGTACATACCACAATCTCAGGTCTAAGGACATAACGTACATGACATGAATAGAGACTTTCTCTTGTTGGGTCAGTCCAGCCTACATGTCTCACATGTGCCCACATTATTAGTTTGACATCTCTATGTCTATGACTTGTGAAACATAGCCATCAACTAATACATGTGCTGGTCTAATATTCAAGTGTGCTCTTACAAGAATGCCGACCAGGGACTACTATTAGAATAACCATTCAGGTAATTGAGTTCCACAAACAATTCACATAATTGTCAATCAATACTAGTTGTCTATAATGGATATTCAAAGAACACTTTATTAATCATGGATACAATCGGAATATAATCATCTACATGATTAGCTCTAGGGCATATTCTCAACAGTTTTGCAGGGCCTCAAGCCAAGGATCTTCGACCGGCTAAACAAACTCGGCAAGAGATGGGTCGATGAGCTGCCCTCTGTCCTATGGAGTCTCAGAACGACGCCAAGTCGAGATACAGGGTTCTCCCCGTTCTTCTTGATCTACGGGTCCGAGGCCGTCCTCCCCACTGACCTCGAGTACGGGTCCCCTCGATTAAAGGCCTACAATGAGCAAGCCAACGCAGCAGCCCGAGAGGACTCCCTCGACCAGCTCGAGGAAGCCCGGGACACGGCCCTCTTCAAGTCAGCAAGGTACCAGCAGACGCTACGGCGCTACCACGACAAGCTCATACGCAAAAGGGACCTCGACGTTGGCGACCTCGTACTGCGCCGCCGACAAAGCAACAAGGGGCGTCACAAGCTGACGCCACCTTGGAAAGGACCCTTCATCGTGGCAGAGGTGCTAAAGCCTGGGACTTACAAGCTGAAGAACAACAAGGGCGAGATCCTCACCAACGCATGGAACATCGAACAACTACGTCGCTTCTACCCCTAAGGCCTCGAGGCCTCGTACATTTTCCGCATTATGTACACTTATCGCATTATGAATGAATAAAATGTTCTCGAAATACATTTCACATTCGTTCATAACTCTGAGGTAGCCTCGACTCTGCTCCTGCAAAGTCAAGCCTCCCTCGGGGGCGGACAGGGGGGGACCCCCCTCCTAAGTCCTCTAAAAACTCGAACGTTTTTTCAAAACTCAGCACTTCTCTTTCCACCTTTGCCCCGAGTACGCTTCTTAGCCAAGTAAAAAACACCTCAAACTCCCTAAGGGTCGAGGGTCGTCGAGCCGGGGACTCTCCCATGCCTCAGGGCTATGGTACCCCTACTCGCCCCCCCTCGAGGGATACGAGCGTGCATCGAACACTTAGTCTAAAAGAAACAACTCAGGCAAAGAAAGATAGAGATGGCTCGAGAGATAAAAACACTCAGATGCACCCCGAATAAAATGCATTAAAGTTAGGAAGCCCCCAGGGGCTCGACATCATATTGTCACAAAAACTAATCTATTACATGGACCTTTTTGTCCAGATTTGGCTCACAGGCCTCGACTACTCATCGCCATCGCCGTCCGGCGGGGGAAGCACCTTGGCCTCGAACAGCTTCGCCAACTCACCGCCGGGCACCTCTGCGGCGTCGATTAGCTCATGGCATCTCGCCATGTTCGCTTCATCGGTTAGCTCCGGGTCGACGACGAAGCCGCTGGGAATGACGTCGAGGTCGTAGGAGTACCCCGAGCGGACGACCGCGAGCATCCGCTTCACGCCTATGTGAAGGGCAGCACGGACCTGCTCCGTCACTCCACGGGTCGCAGCGAAGAGCCGGCGCAAGAGGGAATCTCCACGCACGTCTCTCGCAACCGGCAGCTCCGGCTTGACACCCATGCCGTCGCAGAAGGAGGAGATGGCGTCCCCAAGCCTCTCGTTCAGGCTCGTCTCCGCCCCGAGGAGATTCTGAAGACTGGTCAGATCCTCGTGGGCTTGGGCTTTGTCCCCTTCGAGTTCTGCCAGAACAAATAGAATACTCCATCAAAACCAAAAAGCAGGGGAAGGGTCGAGACCAAGCGAGCTCAATAGCACTTCTAAAAAAACTCACCTTTGGCATGTGCTTCCAGGGTGACGTAGGCCTGCTCAGCCTTCTGCAGTTGGCGGCGGACATCAACGAGGGCTGCAGCTTGGTCACTGTTCTTAGCCCGGAGGTCCTCGATGATCTTGCAAGTACCATCGAGGGCCCTCTTCTGGGCAGCCGCCGCCTCCTCCAGAATGGCGATCTGGGCTCGAGCCTTCTGCTCCGTGACGTTCAGCACGTCGCGGTCGTGGGAGACAACGTCAATATCCGACTCAAGCTGCCGGACCCGCTCTTCGAGGGAGGCGCGGTTGGTGCTCGCATGCTCCAGGTTGGCCTCAAGCTGCCGGACCTGCTCCGCCGTTCGAGCCAGTTCCCCCCTCAGCGAGGTGGCCTCCCCCTCAGCCTTACGCCGAGCCTCCTAGGCAGCGTCCCGCTGCTGCCCGACCTTGGCAACCTCCTTGAGGGCGGCCTCGACCCTCGACTGTGCCCGGGAGGCCTCCTCTTGAGCGGCCTTGGCCCCCTCCTGCGCGGCGGCCGCCTCGACCTTCGCCTGGGTGGCCTCGGCCTCCGCTTTCTCCAGCGAGGCGCGGAGGATGAACTAGGACTTGTCGTGCGACCTCACCCTCAGCGTCTACCAAAGATAAAAAGGAAGGTCACAACAAAGAACAACAAAACACCCGAGGTGAAATGGAAGGAAAGAACGAAGCTTACCATCATCCCCTTATATATATCCTCGGACTCGACTCCCACTGCCACGCGCGTCACGTGGTCGAGCCACGCCCGAAACTCCTCCAGGTGCTCCCACTCTCCGAGCTCGGCTTAATCATCGAGCTTGAAGAAGGTGCGCCCTGGGTCTTTGGGGTCGACAGCTCGAGCACCTCCTGCCCCCAGAAATCGCTGGAGCGGTCGACCCTCCCCCTCACCTCGTCCATGATGGACTGACCCATTTCGAGGGTACCCCTGTGGGCCATCACCCGTTCTTGGAGGTTGGGGAAGTGGGTCGCCCCCTCGAGCTGAGCGATCCTGGCCTCGAAGTGGTCTTGTAGGGCCGCCATCGACCCCTCTGGGTCATCGCTTCGAGGAGGAGGAGGCCCCCACCGTGGGAACAACCCTGGGTGGTAGAGGAAATGCATGTTAGCGTCTAATGTGGTGGGCTCGCCACAGTCTGGCAGCTCATCCCCTCCTTCCACATCGACCGAGCCAGGGGGCGGAGCACCTCGAGTAGACGGCTGCCCGACCTCGAGGATAGGCCGAGCTGACGCCTCGGACATAGCCACGTCCGGCGCGCCGCTCCCCCGCAGCACCACAACGGTCCCCTCCGGCTCCTACCGAGGGGTCGTCACCACCACTATCTCCGCCAGCTCCGTCATCATCGCCGTCCCCACCACGGGCGACGCCGAGGCCCCCTCGACGAGGGTCTCCACCGACGGCGGCACCTCCGACGCAGCGACAATCGCTCCCTCCTCTTGCCGCGCCTTCTCCTCGCGCTCGCGCCGCTGACGCGCCTCCCACGACGCAAGGTTCTCGGGCCACCGCATCGGCGCCAAGCGCTCCAGCGTCTCTTCATCGCCAGCAGAGGTCAAGTCGACCACCTTCATCTCTATGGAGGCTTGGGGCTCAACCCTCTCCGCCACGGCCGTCGTCGACACCGGCTCCACGCTTTCCAAGGCTGCTGGCGCACCCCCCTCCGACGGGGCGGTGAGCACGAGGCGGGTCGACCTTCCTCTTCCTCCGCTCGAGCCCGCTCGGCGGCCGACTGCGCATGCCCGCGCTGCATCGTCTCCCGTGCCTCGGCCGCCCACGCCACCTCTGGGGCGAGGGTCGAGGGGGACGGGGCAGCGGGGCTGGCTCTGGCCGCCATCTTAGCTGCAGCTTCCACCTTCAGCCTCTTGGCTGGGGTGGGGGACACGGCCTCCAAGCGCTTCACCCTGAAAAAGGAACGCATGTGTTACGATTAGCGCGAGTTGCAACCAAAGCAGAAGGGAGTTCAGGACCAGAAGGAAAAGAACTTACCCCATCGGGATCAGGGGGGTTCAGCCACCCGACCCCGAACCGCTCGAGGGCTTCAGGCCGGCACCCCGGGAGCCACTTTTTCCTCCACCGGGGGCTGAGGCTGCTCCCGGCGTCGTGACCTTGGCAGGGGCTGACGGCGTCTTCGTCGCCGTCGTCCTAGTCTCCTCCTGGGTCGACGGGCTCAAGGCCCGTGCGCTTGACTGACCAGGCACCGGCGGCGTGCTCGACCCACCCCTCGACGGGGACTGCGACGAGCGGCTGCACGTTCGCTGCACCCCCTCGCCCTGAGAGGCCGCAGGGCGCTTCCTCCCCGGCTCAATCCGGGCGGTCGGGGCCGACCTCGACGTCGACCCTTGGTGCCCAGGCGTCGCTCTGTCTTCCTCGAGCCCTTTGCGCGGCTCGACCTGCTCCTCCAGCTCCCCTCCTGCGCCGGCTCCTCTTCCTGCACAAAGAACAATATCCGTCAGGACCAAAGTAATGGTCACAACCCTACACCACAATGCCATGCCACCAACAACCTCGCCACTACTTGTCTCCTCGTCCTCATCCTCCTCCGAGGGGGAATCCTCCTCGAGGAGGTTGGCCTGCCTTTGCCGCGACCGGCGTTGCTCACGTTCCTCTTTCTCTCGGGCCCTTCTGCCCTTATTCTTCTTGGCCTTATCCTTGTTCTTTTTGTCCTGCTCGGCCTGAAAGCGTCTCATCTGGGAGTCGTTCCGCTCCTCCTTCACCGGCGGCAGCGACTTTCGATAAACGACGTTCCCCTGAGGAACGTGAGGCGTGGTCAGAAAACGGGCAAAAGGGGACGAACAAGACAAACAAGGGGGCATTGACAGAGAAGAGATGTCGTACCAGCTAGACGTGGCCCTGGTCCAGCACCATGGGGACGCTGGCGACGTTCTCCACGTCAAACGCGCTGGCAAAGGAGGCGCGCACTCAGCGGACCACCCTCTCGAGGGGCAGTTCGTCCCCCATGAGGTGACACCCCATGAGGTCCGTCCCCGGGTGCATCTTGTCGAGGCGTAGTGGGCGGACCATCAGCGGTACGACTCGCCGCTGATGAAACGCCAACGCCACGATGGCCGCCATAAGCCCCGCTTTCTTCAGATTGGCAATCGCCTCAAGCAGGTGGTCGAGACGCTTCTGCTTCTTCTGCTCGACGTCGTACCTCCAGTGGTCGGGCCTCGAGTCGATTGTCCTCCCGGTGTAGGCGGGGAACAGGCCGTCGTCGTTTCTTAGATAGAACCACCCAGAGTGCCATCCTGAGTGACTCGACGTGAGCTTGGCCGGGACCTAGTACTCTGCCCTCTTGAGGGAGATGCTGCAACACCCAGCCCTGACCATCCTGCGGCTACCGCTCCCGGCCGAAGCGTGGAACAGGCCCGCCTCGAACAGGTGGAGCCACAACTCCCAATGCGGCTCCATCCCTAGGTATCCTTCACACACGGTAGTGAAGACCGCCGCGTGGCAGACGCCATTGGGGGAGAGGTGTTGGAGCTCCACGCCGTAGTGGTGGAGGATCCCGCGTAGAAGACGGTTGGGGGGGATCCCAGCCCCGCCTGGTGGAAAGCTTCGAAGCTGACCACGTAACCTTCCGGCAGGTTGGGCTCACGATCCTCCCTCAGCGGCACTATCCACTCCGGTCGGTCCGCAGAGGTGATAGGCCGGAGAAGGCCGCTCTCCACCAAATCTCCCAAACGCCCCACGGTCGCTGACGATGGAAGCCAGGCATCAGGGCCGCGCAAGCTATAGCTGGCCATGCGAGCAGGGAAGCGGATGCGCTTGGATGCGGGGGTGGAAGGTATGTTCCCAATCTCTCCTCTCCCTACTCTCGCGCGCGCAGAGATCCGGTTCGGTGGGCGATGAAGGCAATGGCGAAAGGGGAAGGAGGCAAGGGAGGCAATGGCATGCGTGCGGAAGCCAAACCCCCGTCCCCGAATTTATAACCAGAAGCCCAATGAGCGGATCCAATGAAAAGGCAAGTAAATCTCCGCATTTAATGCGCCCACCTACCACCCCCTCGTATTCCACAGGATAGGGCGCACCTGTCACGTCACCGCGCTCCTCGCCGCACCTTACGCCTGCTACGGTGACAATCGAACGGACACCTCCTAAAAAGGCGCGCCTACGGCGGACGACGTGCAATGATGGGGCGTTATCTTCGGAGGTAAGCAACGGACGTCGACTCGTCCGTCGAAATCTCGAGGGAGCGAAGGCTGGCCCTCGAGCAGGGTTCGACAGCCACCCTCGAGTACCCCGAGGTCAGGGAGGACCCAGGGTAAAACGGACTCTGGTCCACCCCCAAATCTCGAGGGGGCGAAGGCTGGCCCCACGAACAGGGTTCGACAACCGCCCTCGAGTACCCGAGTCAGGGATGACCCAGGGGGAGCCATCATGAGGCCCAACTCGAGAACGAACTCTCGAGACCCCCCGGGACATATCCGAGGCATAACCAGGGAATACCCAAGGATCCCTACGACGGGAGGCATCGAGCCACCGACTCATCGAACAGAGTTGGCACCTAGGTAATCCACACGGTTTTGCTTAATGAGAACGCCTCAGGGCTTCTATCGGCCCCTGTCGAAGGGGGCACGAGTTCTCACTTGGATACCCCCATTACCAGCTTAGAGAGGACTTCGAGGCTCGTCCGAACGAGGATAGCACGATGCTCTTCACCCCACAATCCGAGCGCAAGGATCCGTGGGAAGGACGCTATGAGGTAGCAAAAGCCCAGCCGTACGAGGCTCGGGGGCTAGACTACGCACGGCACCCCTTGACGAAAGAGGGTCAAAAACACAACGGACGTCGACCTGTCCGTCGAAATCTCGGGGGTCGATGGCTGGTCCAGCGATCACGGGTTCGACAGCCACCCTCGAACGATCCTTCCCATGGAAGTAAAACGGACTCCGGTCCACCCTCAAATCTTGAGGGAGCGAAGGATGGTCCTCGAATAGGGTTTGACAGCCGCCCTCGAGTACCCCGAGGTCAGGGAGTACCCAGGGTAAAACGGACTCCGGTCCACCCCCAAATCTCGAGGGGGCGAAGGCTGGCCCCACGAACGGGGTTCGACAGCCGCCCTCGAGTACCCGAGTCAGGGATGACCCAGGGGGAGCCAGTACGAAGCCCAGCTAGAGAACGAACTCTCGAGTCCCCCCGGGACATATCCGAGGCATAACCACGGAATACCCAAGGATCCCTTCGACGGGAGGCATCGAGCCACCAACTCTCATCGAACAAAGTTGCACCTAGGTAATCCACACGGTTTGCTTAATGAGGACGTCTTAGGGCTTCTGTCAACCCCCGTCGAAGGGGGCACGAGTTCTCACTTGGATATCCCCGTTACCAGCTCACAGAGGACTTCGAGGCTCGTCTGAACGAGGATAGCACAATGCTCTTCGCCCCACAATCCGAGCGCAAGGATCCGTGGGAAGAACGCTATGAGGTGGTGAAGGCCCAGCCACACGAGGCTCGAGGGCTAGACTACGCACGGCACCCCTCGACGAAAGAGGGTCGAAAACACTTGTAGCCTGGCAGACAGAGCTGACCCCTCGATAGGGCGCTATGACTCCAGTTAACATTAATCCCCTCGATAAAACACACATCAAAGCCCCCAGAGGAGTTATTAGTCACTCCTCTGGGGCCTCAGGGGCTACCCCCGTGGAGAATCGAACCTCTTACTAACTCTGCAGATCAATAGCAAAAGCCCCTATGCGGATTCTTCTTATCTGCATAGAGGCTCGGGGCTACTGTCGGGTACAAAGGTAAGGGGTACCCTAACCTACGATAATCTAATGCTTAACATAGCAACCATTTTTGAGGCAGAATCCGATCAGCCACCCAATCAGTGGGAGAAGGCCCATCAAACGAAGGTTTACCTCACCAACAACAGTGACCAGTCGTGGGCCGGCCCATTACTGGAAAAATAGTAGGCAGGACACCCCTCCACGTCGACCTCAGCAGACGGACAGGGGTCGAACGAACGACCCCTCCACCTCGCCTTAACCCCCCGAATGACGGAAGAGGGGTCGATCTAATCCCCCTCGACCTCAACCCCTCGGCCCCGATTGACGGACATGGGTCGAACGGACAACCCCTCCGCCTCGACCCCTCGAATGACGGACAGGGGGTCGAACGAACGACCCGCGAGCAGGTGGCTCGATCAGCTCACCTACTCCCAGTATGGGGTAAAGAGAATCCAATGCCCTACCTGCTCCCGCCTAACGCCATGGGTGCCCACTACCATGGTCAAATCCATTAGTTCGCCGCCCATGCCCCGACTCTCCGTTGATCGTACAACCACTGTGGCCATGCCTCAAGTACGGAGGTCAAAGGCACCCCCTCGAGTCTTAAATGGGACAAGCCCTCGACCACGTTTCCAGGATGAGTCAGGGTCCCACATGCCTCGATACTCCTCGAACCGGGGGCTCGACCCCCGTCTCCAACCACTACGGTATGGGGCCCGTCCGCTCCGTCCCGCTTCAACTGTGAAGCTTGTACCCATCTACAGGAGGCCAACCGTACTGCGCCATGACGTTTGACAACGTCCAGTCTGCTATCACCATGCCCTGAACACCAGAAGGATGGGAAGGTCACGCCGCTACAGCGATCGACGTCCCACCGCAAGCATGGCGCCGCGGACACCTCTCCCATGCCTCTACAGTCTAGGATCTCTGTACTCTCAGGCCTCCCCTTGATCTATAAAAGGGGACACTAGGATAGAAGAAAGGGCATGCGCATTCGTATCGGCTCACGCATTCGGACATCAGAGATCTCTCAACGAGCCGAGACATCAGCTCTGACCCGCATACACCAAGAGCCAAGTCGCACACACCACACCCGATTGCTTGATCAACATCTCAAGCAATCCACCAGCTCACCTAGGATAGCCTTGCTAGTCCTAGGCTTCAGCTCACTCTGAGCCCCCCGTGTAAACCTGCTTGTACCCCCCCTGTACGAGCACTTCGGTGCAAGATATTACAATCCATCCTCCCCCGCTGGACGTAGGGCCTTCTTTGCCCGAACCAGGATAAATCTTGTGTTCTTCTTGCATCACATCTGGGAGAGGGAGCACGCAATGTACAAATTTACTAGTTGGTGGTCTTGACCCCCTGGGTCATAACACCGACACGTGGCTTTGGCTATGTGGTCCCATTGGGACTAAAGATGAGCAACGGGCCGGCCCGGTCCGGTACGGCCCGGGCCCGGGCTTGGCCCGGTCCGTACGGATACGGGCCATAATGGCTCGCGTGCCGCTGTGCCGTGCCTGCACAGGCCACTGTGCCTGCTTGCCAACCCAGGTCCGGTCTGTGGGCCGAAATACGGGTCGTGCCGGCCCGGCGAGCACGGGGCCCAAACAAATTCGTGTCGGCCCGGTGAGTCCGGCCGCCGCCGCGAGGGAGCAGCCGCGAGGTTGCCACCGCGAGGGAGCAGCTGCGAGGCCGAGCGAGGGAAGGAGAGGAGCCGCCATGGGAGCGTCGGGGAAGAAGAGGAGCCGCGATGGGAGGGCGTCGGGAAGAACCGGCGGCCGGGAGAGCGAGGGCGTTGGGAGGAACTGTCGGTCGGGAGAGGGAGGGTTGGGGGAGTGGCGGCCGGGAGAGGGAGGGCATCGGGGAAGAACTGTCGATCGGAGAGGGAGCGTCGGGGAGCGGCGGCCGGGAGAGGGAGAACCAAATGAGAAACACAGTGAGACCTAGGGTTTGCTATATATATATAACGGGCTTTTAACCGGGCCTCCAGTTGGAACCGGACCGGGCCGTGCCGCCTGGCGTGCCGAGGGGGCAGCCCAAGTCCGGTCCGCTATGGGCTTCGGGCCGGCCCGAGCACGGTGGGTTACGTGCCGGGCCATAATCGGACCGTGCTTTTTAACCGGGCTTCAGACCGGGCCAAAAGCCCGCGGGCTGCATGCTCAACTTTAATTGGGACTAATGAATGCATGCACATTGATTGATTGATTGATTTAATCCCCCTGATTTTCCCCTTCCGTTCCACCCGCCACAAGGAGACACGGTTGCTTGTTTCTCCGGCCAATAATCCGGCCACAAGAACCCCATTTGCTCCTTCGCATGCATGCCAAGGAGCTGCGTTGGGGCCTGTTGTGCCGTCGATTGCATGACCCTACACGACGGAGGAAGGAGCAAGGAGCAGGAGCACCCCATGGGAGGCTGGCGCTCTGAGCAGATCGTCACTGCTCAAGAAATTTGGTAAATGCCTTATATATGTTCCTCAATTTAGATAATTTATTTTGCACCCATGATCTTTATGTAGATGTGCATGATGGATCCATCATCCATGGTGTCTCTCATCCTATGGTGGTGGATTTTGGACAAACGGCACCCACATGCCACAACCGCGACGATGCCCACACGCGCCGACAACACCCCTGGAACGCGACCTCCTCGTCGCCACTAATCCATGTCCCTCCATGTCGCGACTGTGGTGTGCTCGCCGTCCCAGCTCATGTGGCGGCGGCGGCAATCCAGCACGGCAACACCGTTCCTTCCCCCGACGCCCCTCCCTATCAGCGCACCACCAGCGACGTTGTTTCCATGCTCTATCGCGTGACGCGTCCAGGGCGGCGGTGGTGCGGACGTCCACCGTGTGACCCTGTTTCACATGGATGGTGGACCTTGCGCCCCCTCGATGGCACTCCCCGACGGCGACCCAATCGGTCTCGCCCGAATGGCGTGGTGCAGGCCACTTGACTGATGAAGCACGACTTATTTGATTTGTTCTTTTGTTGGATTTATTTGTACAAATATATATGAATTAGTTTGATTTCATCCAAAAATTCATGTGATGTATTTCCGATGAACGATGACATGTTCGTATTTGATTTTTGTTATTTTCCTTGTTGGTTACTGTTGGAAATTTTCGTACTTTCACAAGGATTAGTATTCTTGTAAGTTGTCGTAATTTCCCTTCTAATTATAGTGCACATTCTCGTAAATACTTTTTAATGCATATTCTGGTAAATCGTGTAAATATTTATTAGTGCAGATTCTTGTAAATACTTCTTACTACATATTCTTGGATATTCTCATAATATTTTTTAGTACAGATTCTCATAAAATATTATTAGTGCAAATTCTCGTAAATATTTCTTAGTGTAGATTCTCATAAATATTTTTTGTGTATATTCTCATAAATATTTCTTGGTGTGAATTCTCGTAAATAATTCTTAGTGTTAATTCTAGTAAATATGTATTCAAAAAAATTCTCGTAAATACTTCTTAATGCATATTCTTGGAGATTTCACCTAAATATTTTTAGTGCTGATTCTCGTAAATATTTTTAGTGCAGATTCTCCTAAATATTTAGTGCAAATTCTCGTAAATATAACTAGTGCAAATTCTCGTAAATATTTCTTAGTGCAAATCCTCGTAAAATTTTCTTAATACATATTCTAGTAAATATTTATAGTGCATATTCTCGTAAATATTTCTTGTTGTGAATTCTGGTAAATATTTCTTCGTCTGAATTCTAGTAAATATGTATTTGTAAAAACTCTCGTAAATATTTCCTTCAACGATGGAAAATAGTATTAGCGTTGATTCTCGTAAATATTATTAGTGAAGATTCTCGTAATAAATATTATTACTATAAAATCCCATAAATATTTGTTAATGCAAAATCTCGAAAATATTTCTTAGTGTAGATTCTCGTAAATAGTTCTTTGTTCGGATTCTTGTAAAAACAAATAGTGCAAATTCTCATAAATACTTTTAAATGCGGACTCTCTTAAGTATTTGTTAATCCAAATCTCAAACAAAAAATATTTTTGTTGATTCTCATAAATTCTTAAGGATTCTTGTTGACATGAATTCTCGTAATATGTTTTGGTACAAATTCTCGTAAATATTTTTAGTGTATATTCTCGTAAACATATGTTGGCGTGAATTAATATATTTGGTGCAAATTCTCGTAAATATTTGTTTTTCCATGATGCAAAGTGGTAAATACACTCACCCACACCACATGCATGCACTAGCTGCAGCATTGGACGACAGACAGCCCTGCTGCCGGTAATTTAGTCTTAATTACGATCACTAATGCTGGCACAGAATCAAGCACGCTCATTAACGACATCATTAGTGTTGGGAACCATGCAGCAAACGCACCGGTCATGCACGCGCTGATCTGGTTCGACAGTGGTATAGCTTGGCTACAGAATAAGCTATTTCGTAGCCACGCTATAGAGTATACCTTCCGAGAACCACTACCCTATACCTAGCTATAAAATAACTATTCTATAGCCGGACCAAAACTTGCGAGCCAGAGCGATATATATATTATATAGACTCTGAACGGTCTAGAATAGTTCTATTTGGATTAGGACTCCTGCGTGTTTATAATTCCAGAATATCTTAAAAAATCTTCCATATATATACACATCATATAAAGAAAAACACAATATACATTAAATAGAGACAATTGCACATTCATAAAATAAAATAGATACCTAACTTGACTCCAACTTAACTCTGATTAGAACTTTGGACAATATAAGGTAGACGGTAGAGATTGCACAATATATAGTAACCGTACGTGTTCATACTCTGCTCTTATATTTTTTCTATTTAGATTAGAATTCCTATTTAAGTTACTCCTATTCAGGATCATAATTTATTCAGAGTAGGAGTCCTAACCCAAGAAGTCCCAAATCTCTACTCTTTTTTTTCTATTTAAATTAGAATTCCTATTTAAGTTATTCCTATTCAGGATCATATTCTATTCAGAGCAGGAGTCCTAATCCAAGAAGTGTTCCACGGATTATATATAAGTTCGGAAGGGGACGTAGACAACTGCATTCACGAAGTTAGTTAAAAAGGCCGTACCAAAAAAAATGGGGGTTAAAATTTTGCCTCTTATTAGGTAGGTATAGATATATCAACAATGAGGCACTTGTGTAGACTAATTAATTTTGAATTATGTCACCTATAGGTGACTTGCATCAACAACGAGACACCCTTGAAGACTCATCAATTTTGAGATATGTCGACTCAATCCCAGTCTATCAAAGGTGCTCATAGGATAGGATGCGTTTGTCAAACAACGAGACACATGTGGTAACTAGTCAATTTTGAAATCTGCCGACTTAGTCCCAATCTTTGAATGTACCCATAGAATAAGGTGTGTGCTTTTGTAGGAGTAGGTTTAGGGTTTAGACTTTAGGGTAGGATCTGTATGTGTATAACTCTATAAACGAGATAACATTCTCCCATGAAGGCATATTTTTTATGATACTTCCTACATTTTAAATTGTAAGTTATTCTAAGAATATTGGAGAGTTGATCAAAACATTTTAAATTTGACCAAAGATTATAGAAAGAAACATATAGATTTATGATATCAAATAAATATATGATGAAAATATAACTAATAAAAAATCTAATAATACTTAGTTGGTATCAAATATGTTATTATTATATTATATAGATTTGGTCAAATTTTATAAACTTTGACTATCCAAGTTTCTTGGAATGACTTATGATTTAGGATGAAGGGAGTAGTTAACAATTCTTTAACTTTATAGACTAACAAACATAGGATACTTTTTCCAACACATCCATACTATTGTATGGACTACTTGGTTGTCGGTCCTTAATAAGTCTACAACGACGTTTTTTTTTTAAAAAAAACTTATGACGTTATTTTTAACATCACACTCAATACTTTTTTTAAGTAACAATACAACACATATTCGTACTTAAATTATCGTGCTTTTACTTTTTTTTGCCGTTAACGCAGGCATTTATTTACCTAATAAGTAGATATAGAGCTAAAACAAAGATCCCGAGATGTCAAATGGTTGAACCAGTTATTATTAGGGGAAAAAAAATGCTGGAGGGCTAACCAGTACTAGTAGTGGCCGACCCACCTCCCCTGACCGTTACTGATGCAATCCGAGTATCCGACGGTCCGTTGGATTCTCTTCTCTTGTCTCCTCGGCTCCTTCCCCAATCCTCCCCTGCTTCCGACTTCCTGGCCTCCTCCACTTCGCCGGCGATCAGCCACGCCGCCGCCGCCGCCGCCGCCCTCGGTGCCCATCCGTGCTGACAAGTACCCTCCATTCCCCACGCCTGCCATTGAACAGACGGGCTCGGGTCGCCTGATCCGTCGCGGGAGCTCCCTCCATCCGTCGATCAAATCCACCCCCGCGGCGTGCCTCGGGTCCCCGTCTCCGCGGATCTCCGGTGAGTCCTCTGCCACCTGCCGCCATCTGTATAACGCGGACATGATCCCGCGTCCCCCGTGACAGCGTGCTTGGTGCTACGGTCAAGTCGTCTGTGCTCGTGAGCGGACCCTAAGTCCCCTGCTCGCGATTTGTCTGTGTTGCTATGGCTGTGAATGGAGATTGTAATATTGTGTAGATTTGTAGGGTCATAGCCCTTTTGTTGAATTGAATGCAACCAACTTGCTGCATTCGGATTGGTGACTGACTGTCTCTAACCCCCCTCTCAGGCGTGATAGTTTGTTTGGTTTAGAATTGGTAATCAATAAAAATATGCTTGTCTTGTTTATCTTTCCATTTGCTGCTGGCACTGTTGTCAAGAGGCTCTAAAATAAGCACAATGTATGTATTGCTACTTTAAACGATGCTGGCTTGTGCAGCCATCTTTATGAAATCACTTTACTTCACTTCTATGTTTGTTAGGTTCTTAACTGCAGTGCCGAAAGTCATTGCTAGTCAATAGAAATGGGTGAAATCTTAACACTGATTTTCCAGCTTTTGAGGAATTATGTTATCTGCTGCAATGCCATTCTATGCGAATATTCGCATTTATCCTAACTTTCACATTGTTTGCATAACTATGTCCTACAGCCATATACTGAGTTTTAATGCATGCACTCATTTGTGGTTTAAGAAAAGGCAATCAAATTATACATTATGCTAGATGGTCTCAGCTTAGGTGTGCTGTCACTTACAACTTTTTACTATTTTGGCCAAGAAAAGGCAATTAAATTAGTTACATTATGCTAGATACTGAGAGAACCAACTAAATTTCTGACCAAGAGAAGTCAGAATAGACGAGAGACGAATGTGGTCCAGCCCCAGAGTTGATTTTGAAGTCCAAGATGCATAAACCAGATAACAACACACCACATATAGGAAGCAATCCATAACATTAACTGTCAAACAAGGTAAATGTTCCTTGTCCGATAAAAGGTAAGCAACAAGTTCATAACAATCAAAACAAGTATGATGAGGGAATTTATCGAACTTTCCATTACAGGGCAAAGCAGGGCATTCCCTGATTAATATATAGCTATTAAGATAGAGATTCATTGATTACTGGTTGCAGGACCCTTTGAGCACTCCCACTGGCTTCAGCTTGCGCTGGAACTGAGGCGAGGAGTATCTCCGCCATCACCTCCAATGGGTTGATGCAACACTTCTCAGTTGCCACTTTCTGGATTTCAATTACAGGCATTTCAGGGAAAATAACACCAGTATCAATGCATTTTGCAATGTCAGAGAGGCCAGGAAAAGCAGAGGCTTGACTTGTAGGAGTAGACAAGATTTTACCCAGAAGTTCAGGCTGTGGAGCCGCCTTTTTGCTTTTGGTTCTGCCTTTGTTTCCCATCTTCTTCGGGGATGGGGGTGATTGAGGTTTGAATCCATCCAGCCTAGTGTTGAGCCTTGAGCTTCTATGAAGCATTTCAGTGGAAACCAGGGTGACGCTTCTTTTCTTTCTTGCTCTAGTTACGGCATCCAGTAAGCCATCAGGAGGTGGCAGAGGATTAGATAGCTTGTAGCTTTCATGGATCACAGGAAAAATATTATTCCTGGGTTCAGCTTGGGCCTCCAGCTTCTTGGTTTTGCTCTTGAACTTCTTTCTGTAGTAGACCTTGGTGACAGTAGTGGCTCTAGTTGGTAAGACAACTGGTTGATCTTGCTGGTATGGGCTAAATTCAAGGTTTCTGGGACTTTGGTCAATCTGTAGAGGATCTAAATTCCCTTCTGCTGCAAGTACTGAAGCTTGATCGGTCATGTTGATGGCAATCTTGAGAGAGCTGATTCCCAGCATAGTTAAATCAATCTGGACCAGGGAGCTTGGAATGTCAATGCTTCCAACAAAATGTGGGGTACTAGGTGGCAATTGGCTGTTGATCATTTGCCTTAACCCTGGAACAATAAAATTGTAGATAACACCCTTCACCTCCTTCCTTCCTTTCCAAAGAAAGCATCTTCGAATTTGTCAATGTCCTTAAGGGCTCAAGCTGGGATATTGAAGGCCATGACCAGGTAAATTAGCATGGATGTGAGTACAAGTTGCACCAGGATTTTTGTCCCTGCCCTGGTCAATAAGTCAGCCTTCCATCCTGGGAGACAATCTGCAATTTTGTCTATGATTGGTTGAACCTGAGCTCTGGTTAGCTTGTGCAGAGAGAGAGGAACTCCTAGGTACTTACAAGGAAAATCCAACATTTGACAAGGAAGCTGCTCCTGTATTGCTGCCTTCTCCTCTTCCATGCGCTGGATAGGTAGAACACTGCTCTTCTGCATGTTTGTCTTTAGTCCAGAAGCTTCCCCAAAGAATGTCAACAAGTCTAGCATGACTTCCAGGTCACTGGCTGATGAACACAGGAAGATAACCACATCGTCAGCATATAGAGATACGATGCTAGAGAGGTCGTCTAGCAAGGGATTGAAGTCAGGTTCTGCAGCCTTTGTGACCATATAGCACAGGATATACATCACCAAGATGAACAACATTAAAGGCAATGGGTCACCTTGTCGGAGCCCTCGCCGATGTAAGATTTTGTCCCTCAGAATGCCATTAAGCAGGATCTGAGTGGAGCAGGAGGCTAGCAGCCCACTCAAGATGTCACACCATATAGGCCCAAAACCCATTTTTTTCATGACTTCCATGTTCAAACAGAAAAGGCCACGATACAGAGTCAAATGCCTTTGTGATGTCCAGCTTTAGCAAGGTATGAGGTTGTTTTTGTTGGTGTAGAAACCTTGCCGTCTGCTGCACCAGCACAAAGTTTTCTTGTATTAATCGACCCTTTATAAAGCCACTTTGATTGGGTGAAACCATTTGATCCAGCTTGGTAGCCAATCTATTGGCTAAAATTTTTTGTGATAAGTTTGGAGGAGTGCACCAAACTTATTGGCCTAAAGTCTTTAATACTTGTGGTATCTTCTTTCTTTGGCAAGAGAGTTATGTAGGACGAGTTAAGGATCTCTAGATTCCCCATTTTTCTACTCCAAACAGCTGCTTCCATTACGTCTGCTTTGATAATGTTTCTTGTTCTTATAAGCAAATAATGTCCATGGGAAGGGAGACTACTTGGGCTAGTGTTGTTGTAACCTGTAATAAGGGTAATCATGAAAGGATCCCAAATTTTACAGAATAGTATTTTGATCTAAGAGTAAAAAAAAAAGAATGCTAACCACTCAGTTTGGCATAATGGTTGTTACGAATCTTGCACAGTTAACTGCATTAAACTGATAAAGATGGCTATTCATTCCGTATCATTTACTTGTTCTAGATAATTTGTTGTTGCTCAATTGAAGCTTTATTCTCTATATTTTTTTATGCAAAACTGCCAGATTAGTAGTTTTTCTGGTCTCTTTCCATCAAACTAAAACAAGCTATATGATCATAGATACAAAGGAACATGTTAATAATAGATACAAAGGAACATGTTAACTAGATTATTTCTGGTTGTGTTCTTTTGTTCCCTTGTTGCTAACTAAAAAATGACGGTGCATTTTATATTTGGTTGGAATTTGTAAATTTTGATTAGAACAGCATAGTAGGAAACATAGTCTCAGAGACTTTCAAAGGCAAGTGCAGTCCTTGTCTTGAATTGTTCTGTTTGTCATCTTTGCTTTGAAAGTGTTCAACTAAATGCATTGCTAAGAAAATATTACACTGGCATATGAAAACAAACTTATGAAAACAAAGATGTGTGTAAGAACCTTATTCCATGTACAAGTAGTATGGCTCCTTCTACTATCTCTATTTTCCATTATTTCAATTCACCAATATTTTTTGAGTCCCCTGTCAGTCTTAAGGATGGTGATCATCTTATGCATTGCAGGTTTCATTATGATTAATAAATGTGTGTATTAATTTTCTGGAGGAGCCAGACGATCTAGTGACAAGCAAGTAACAGTATCAGCGAAGAAAACAGCAACAGCTGAGTTGCCAAAGAAAGACGAAACATTGTAAATATGTCTCAAGGAACTCCTCTGCTGCCAAAAGATAAAGGACCTACCGCAGAACCTGGAAAGGCTATCGGTATCAAACGGCTGCAGACCGATACTCCCTCAGGTCCTGCATATCATAATGTTTATGTACGAAGGAAAGTAGAATCTGAGCATAGTAAAGTGAACCCTTCTCAGGAGTTGAAAGGTAATGGAAAAGATAAAGCAAAAGAGCTGGAGGCATGCCAAGATGTTCAGCATGAGGAGGCCAATAAGCCCCAAGTCGCATCTCCTGTTACTGAATCTGTAGAACTAGTATCTTCCAAATCTCCTGAAAAAACAAATGCGGATATTGTGCCGGAGAAAACTGAGCCACCAGTTCCTTCCAGCACTGGCATTCAAGAGGAGGTGAAACAGTCGAGCATAGAATACTGGAATGAGAGATTTAATCGGTTACAGACATATTTGGAGAACTGTGATCATTCAACCCAGGAGGGTTATTTGCGAAGTAAGAAGTTTTTTAACAGCACTATAATTTGTAGGTTTTTTCTCACAGGATACTGATTCCTTCAATTGATTTCAGAGCTTAGGTCCCTTTCGGCTACTGGGCGAAACATGCATGCAATTGAGCTGGAGAAAAGGGCAATACATCTCTTAGTGGAGGAAGGTGATAATATTACTGTTATTCTTGCTTCCTTACCATATTGAAGGTTATGTTTATTTCGTTTGGATTGTCTTGTTGCGCAGCATATGTATGCCCTGCCATCTTAATAGCTTTCCCCTGTACTAACTCTTATCCTGTATGTGGTGTCCTCATGCATCCCCATCCTATATACTTCATGATCTTCATCCATTGAAGTATGTTCTTTGCACTATGCTTCTAAGCCTCCCTCCACTAACCGTTTGCTGTTGCCTTGCCTGCACCGAGAAAATCCAGAGTTTAAGCACAAAGTGTTGTATTGTTGCATTCTTTCCATCCAACATGTATCCAAGATTGAATAATGCCGTGTATTCTGTCTAAGCCATTTGAGCATCTCGTGAGGGATTCTCACTGTCTGTGGTATCTTGCAACCACAAATGGTACTTGTATTTGTAGACAGCCATGTTTACACTTCATCTGTCACCTAAATAAATAAATAAACAATTAACCGTTATGACTTTGGTAGTTTGGTTTGATATCTTTGTGATATACTGAAAATTTTCTTTAGCACAACCTAGTTCATGTTATCATCATTATAAAAATGGTACATGCAATTTTGTAGGGAAAGAGCTGCAGCGAATGAAGTCTTTGAATGTTCTGGGGAAGGTTTCCCCAAATGCTTCATCGAAGCTGACACCTTCGCAGCGATAGTCTCTATAATGAGATGAAATGACCGTGTAACAAGAGAGCTGTATGTAACGCTCAAATACATTGCAGAAACATGTTCTGCCTGTGTAACACCTTTCCTTTTCGTTCGTTCGTTCGTTCGTTCGTTCTTTCTTTCTTTCTTTTTTATTTATTTCATTCCCTGCCCTTTTGATGTAAGATTGTTGTAATGCTATGTAATTATCCGTACAGATAAACATGCCAAGTTCAATCCTAAACCTGACTATTTTCTGTTTGTTACTTTGTTCCTTTGCCATGTGATTGTGACTCAATGCAGTATAGTTGTTCATAGTTTTGCACGCTTTTGGAATAAAAAAAAGATTATTTATGCTTGATGTCCAACTTTTGGCCCATGGGGTTGAGTCCCCGAATGGGCTGAAATATGGGCTCTGAACTTGGATTATTTTGGTTGAGATTCAGAGTGGCTTCTTATAACTAACTAAAGGCCCATTCAGCTCTAATTCACTCATGCTCATGAAAAAAATACTTAGTTTAAATATTTGATGATAGTTCATTACAGTCTGCAGGTTGTAGTCAAAATAAAGTGATTCCCCTATGGCAGAGGACAGTCACAATAATGCGATGTTCTTACCTTGCACTATCATACTCTACCACCATGTTCTGGGTCGATGATTTCAGCAAGATAATGCTGTGCACTGCAGCCACATACAGTACAGTCATACATGGGCAGATGCGAAGAACAAGGATGGAAACTGGAAATCTTTGCCATACACACAATGTTTGATGGTGCTAGCATGCATCCGCTCATTTTCAATACTTGGTGTGTAGCAGACAAAGCCATCTGAGCTTGTTGGCTGGAAGATGGCAGGCAGTTGTACGTACGAACATGTCATGTGTGGTGTGGAGAAGAAAGCTACGTATGCCCTTGTATTTTATTGCGGTGCACATCACATTTAAAATAAACACGTACTTGGAATAGTGGTGAAGTATAATTAACTGCATTAGGCTCAATATAATATAGTCGTCGTGGCCAAAAAACAAACAAACAAAAGGACTGAAAATTAGCACATGGCAGGTCATCAGGAATGCATGTCAACCAACTGTTTTCTCACCTTTTTTGTTTCTCTCTGCGCGCTTATCTTGTGGGTGGAGTCATGCATGGTGATAAGTATATAGCAATACATCATATTCATCAATTTCTCTTCTCTCTGCTTTCATCAATTTCTCTTCTCTCTGCTTTCATCAATTTCATTCTCTGCTTATCAATCAATTTTTTTTTTCATAAAGCGTGCAATATATTAATGTAGACGTACTCGTGGCTGTGTTCAATTGTAGATCAACACAGGCTAGCTGGCCATGACATGTATACATCCTATGCTCATCACTATATATTGATCTGTGCACAGTCACACTGCATTGGTGGTGTAGCTAGCTAGGAAGATAAGGCTGTGCATGCACTCAGCCACATGGGCATGCAGATGAGCTAGCTGGATAAGGATAGAAACTGGAAACCCAACCCGGCCTTGCCACACATATATACAAGCCAGTTGGATCCAAGTAGCATTATTCGACCAGTCATTTCATTTTCACTACTTGCTGGAGCAGACAAGCCATTTGTTTGATCTTGACCTTGCTCCTTGTTGCTGCTTGTTTGGTATGTACGTGTGGGCATCGAAGAGAGAGATCGATGCTTGTTTGGGTGTCGTCATGCATGTAGTGTGCGTGTGTGTAATGGTTATGCATGGCGTTATTTATTATCTAATATCACTTTCTTCTTCGTGAACATTTCATTGGTATCGATCTGCATGTCATTGCACGTGAACGAATGAAGCTGATAGATGGAGTATTTGACACTTTGTAAATTGGGCTTATGGGCGCTGGAGTACGGCTAGCGGCCACTTTAGCTAGATTTAGGCCCAGTTTGGCATCCACCTGGTTAGAATGGATTAGGGTATAAATTAGTTTAAGTTTCATCCTAATCTGATTTATTTCAATACATGTGAATTAAAATCTTGTTTGGATGTTATCGTACCTCATTTCACATATGTTGGAGTGGATTAGGATACAATTTAGTTTAAGTTCAATTCCAACTCGATTACACCAACACATGTTGATTGATGAGAATCTAACTGCATCCAAACAAGAGCTAAGGTGGATACGAGTATATTCAAACGAGCCCTTAGAGGACAAATTAAACACCAGTACACAAATCTTAACGGAGGCGGTCGTTTTTTCTTACTAGAGGCGGGCAAACACGACCGCCTCCAATGGAAGACCTCGATTAATTATTGATTAACCGAGACGGATACCCTACCCGCCTCCGTTAATGGACCATTACACGCCTGCCTATCTATTAATACCTTATTGGAGGCGGGCTGGTTTTATTTGCCCGCCTCTGTTATGTTTGTAGCATTTCAAAAAAAAAATCGTATCATTTTTCATTTGAATTTGAATTATATTTTTGCAAATCAAATAAAGATATATATGAATAAGAATACAAACATAAATGCATATAGAAACACAAAAGAAACCATAACACGTTAATAGATGTTGTCTACCACCACATACACAAGTTCGAATTTAGTAATATTAATGTATACAACCATGTCAACTGTTTTCCGGCCACTTAATTCTTACACTACATCTGACAATAAGTAATCGGTGAGATTTATCCCCCTTGCACCAATTTCTTATATTTTTGTATTTTGGATTGGTAGCTAGGTCGCTTTCGGTGTGGAAGAATGGCTCTCGCCCTTCGTGCGCAGACTCTGTATCAAACATGCAAATATCGGCCACCGTTTGATGAAATTCTTGGTCAACCTTCTCCCTCTGCCACCATTCTTTTCCGGTCTTGAGTTGCCGTTAGCTCATGTTAAATTTGGTGCACCTCCTCATATACTCACAAACATAGAAGCCACATAGAACTGAGCCATCAGGTTGTTTGGCGCACTGCAAGATATAAGTACGAAGAGTAGTAGTAGTAAGGAGAGTAGTAGTACGTGAGTAGTATAAGTAGGAGGAGGAGAGTACTAGTAGGAGAGTAATAGTAGTAGGAGAGTAGTAGTATTAGTAGTAAAGAGGACGGCGGGGTACAACTTTTCATATACTTACCGGAAATTCACGCCCGAGTTGCAATTTTGGGCCATACTTTCTCTTTTTCTTCTCAGATCTCCGATCAATGCACTCGGGATCTTCCAAGTACTTCTTGTAAGCGCTGTATGAAATCGTAGTGTCAGCAACAATTAATTTGAACACATATGTTAACTGTAAATGGGTAGGTATCATCACTGACTATCTCAAACATGATTCAAAATGCTTGTAGTCTGCTTTGTTTGTATTCTGTAGAGAGTCAAATATACAGGCTTTTCTATCCTGATGATAGATTATGAAAGCAATCCAGTGACCCATAATACCATGGCTACACCATTCATATAATTTAGAATTGACATTATTAAAGATGACTAGTCTTGATCCCATGAACTACATATGTACATTAAGAATACTCAATTTGACTTACCCGAACTGGTGGGATACACCCACGTCCCTTGAGCTGCATCATGGCGTGTTTTATGTACATTGCCCCCGGTACTTATACTCGTTCACCTCATATTTCTTGTATTCCTTTCTCTCCTCTTCAATCATCTTCGCTAGGTTCACACTCTGGTCAGGTATATCATAACCCACGAGGGATCTCTTAGTAATTAATATTGGATTGAGATAGATGATATTATAACCCAATTGTTTGCATATGCGAACACATGGTTGACATGTACCCATGTATGATCAGTTTTGTGATGAGTGATCGTCCAACACTTGAGTGTTTCAGTTTGAGTGGCTTGAACTAACCTCTTGCGAAAGCAGATGTGTGCCTGTCTATCGGTTTGTGGTGTGCAGGTGCTATGCCCGGAGATAGTGGTCATTGGTGTGGAGAAAGTCGAACAGAGCGGTGAAGGGAGGAAGCGGGGCTCGGAATGAGGGACCATGGGCACCGACAGATTAGCTGTGGTGGCTAGTGCTTGACACCGGCGAGTGCGACAAGACATGGAGGTAGACCGAGTCGACCAAGTCAAGACGGCGGACGAGCGGATCGAGCGGAGACTCATGGGACTCAGAGTCCGACAGGGCAAGGACAAGGTGGCTCGAGTCGAGCGGTTTGGTGGTTTGCGCCGCAAAACCACCGGTGGACGGTTTCCGAGTTTGGGCCATAAAACTCGGGGTTTGGTAGTTGAGCCGAAAACTACCGGTGGCAGGTTTCGCGGGTTTGGGCCTTAAAACCCGGGCGGAGCTTCCGAGGAAGCGGGGATGGCACGTGGCGGAATCCTGGAGGTTGCGTCGAAGCGACGACAACTCCTGGCTGGAAGCGGGTCCGTCCATTCAAAATGCGGGAGATATTTTCCGGAGCTTGGACTGCAATGCTTAGGCTAGGTAGTTCACTCATGTATCTAGGTGGGTCTTTGGGAATTAGCCAAAGCCCGTTAAGTAGGGGATGAAGGGGTATCCCTCATCCCACCTCTTGAACACTTTCATTTTCCCCAACTCTCTCTCTCTAACCTCTCTCTAGTTCATGAGGGCCCTAGGTTGATCTCTCCAACCTTTGTAAGAACTCGCGAATCGTTTGGTGGGAATCGGAGGCCTTACCCTCCGTAAGCCATGGTTGGTTCGATTTCTTGATCATGTCCCGAGTTTGCTTGTGTTCTTCGTGTTTTGCTTTTTGCCCCTCTTTGATCCCGAGATGAGATCTCTTTGTAGGGAGTAGTTCTTGCAAATCTGTTTGAACCAAGTTGTTCGTAATCGAGAGGAGCATCTTTGCACCGAAGGATTCCTCCTCAAACCTCTCGAGTACGCAAATCGAGCTATTTCTTTGTGGTGTTCTTCGTTTCTTGCTTTCTCCCCCAAATCTTTGTTTCCCTTCAATCCAAACCAAATTGAGCGATGATTTCTTCGGGATAGCTCCTCCATAGCACTAGAAATATGCCTACCAAGTTGGGTTGCTAGTGGAGTTCATTTGGTTAGGATTTGAGAAGGTTTGGCGGAGAGAAAATCGAGTTTCTCTTTTCCCGCGTTCTGCTCGAGGGCGCCGAGCGCTCCATCGGGAGGCACCGGACGCTAGGTCGTGCTGACGTCAACGTCCGTCGCGACGACTGTCTACGCAAGTCAAGTTGGCGCCGGATGCTCGCCAGCGTCCATCGACCACGCGCCAGACGCGTCCGTCGGTTTTTGAGAGTTGCATAACTCTCTGTTCGTTTGCGTCGAACGCTCCCCATCGTCCGTCAAGGTACCACCAGACGCGTCCGTCTCCTGGAGGACTTCTCGGGTTCGGCTCTGCGTTGGCGTCAGACGCTCACCCAGTGTCCGTCGCCCTTCGCTGCAGCGTCCGTCGCCTGTCTTCAGAGCGTCCGTTAGTTGCTGTTTCTGCTGTTTTGCCTTGGGTTCTTGCCTCTTTTCCATAGGGGTTGGGAACTTGATTTTCGGGGTTTGCGGTGAGTTTTCCTCCACTGCCGGTGAGCTCTCGTTTCTCCGTTTTCGTCTGAATCCCCGCTCGCGTTGCTCAGGGGAGGTTGTTCACCCAACAACTGGGTTTGGTTTTTGAGAAGAGTGGCCCGAATATTTCGAGAGAAATTTATGGCTCCCATTCACCCCCTCTGGTCGTCGTTTTCGATCCTTCAGCATAAAAGGCTTGCATCATTCAAGGAGAAGCCCCTCATGGCATTATTAATATATTTTCCATGAAGTACTCCCAAACATGCAGTGGTGTATAAAAGTCGTAACTAACTTACATAGCAAACAAGGTGGTTTGTTGTATGTAGAGGTCCTTTCGCCTCAATAATCTATGCATGTCATGAAAATCTACGATGACATAATAATCATCCTTCATGTGGAATAGGTCACGCAAGCCAACTTTCGCGGCTTCCATGTACCAAATGTGGAACCTCCTTACCTCCCACTTCTCTACAACGAGCTCGCCCAAGGTCAACATGAACTTGTCATGCTCGTAGTTTTCGGGGCAATCATCTGATCGACCCCAGATCTGTAGCGGTGTTTCCGGCCTGTGACATGTACCGAGGCTATAGATGTTAGCGGTTGATCGAGAAAGCATATACCATATATGTGTAATTGAATTATAGAGTATGACTATGCTCGAGGGTAGCAAACCTTTCAAACGTAGTTGAGTACGGGTACTTGTTGGCCTTTTGATAGGCAACCCAACTCGTCTTGGTGTGCTTCCAAGGTATGTCCTCCCCTGCCAGTTCATATATTAATGGAGGCGAGCGCCTTTGACGTCCATCTGCGACGGATGGAGGCAGCCTGGCCTTCATTATTGGAGGCGGGCGGGAGATGTGCCCGCCTCCAATCAGGAAATGTTAGTGTCTCGTAGAAGAAATTCTGTACTAGTGAAATAAATATTGATAGAGAAACCATTTATTCTTTGATTCTATGATACTACTTCCGTCCCTAAATAGATGTTATTCTCGCTTCCCGAGAAGTCAACGTTTTCAAAATGACGACAATTATGTATTAAAATATATAAATAATTATGCTAAGTAATTAATGTCATCGGAAAGATCTTTTAAGTCTAGTTTTTTAACAAATTTATTTGGGGATATAAATGTTGCACGTATTTTCTACAATCTTAGTCAAAGTTAAAAAAGTTTGACTGACACATCCCATAACGACCTTCTTTTTGGGACGGAGTGAGTATATATTAGCTATATATAGGTCATTAAAGGGTAGTTGAAAAATAACAAAGTTAATTAACAGCCTCTCCATGGTTTCGCTACTATTGCTCCTGCTCCCTCCCATGGGCGGCCAGTTGGTGTTTTTCTTCTTCTTCTTTATTTTAGTATTTTTTTGTGGGAACAAGCAGCCGGCAATGAAGATTATCCATTCTCAGATTGAAATTCAACCGTAAAAGTCAGTTTAGATATAGAGTGATTACAGTTTGTGGCCGGAGTAGTGGTGTACACTGTACAAGAAGAATATATTGAATTCGTAAAAAGGACATGTGGACAGTGGTCAGTGTGGGATGGGATTGCACGGCAAGACAGCTCCTTGATTTTTTTTCTTTAGTGTGGTCAATAGCATCCATCATTCTTCATCATCCATGGATAAACATTAATTCTTGATCATGTAAAAAGGAGCTTTCCTAATACCTATCCTACCCAACACCAGCAGGGCAGGCACATCACACATGCCTTGTTTTACAATCCTGCTGATTCACTGGTAACAGTATTAGCTCATGTTATAGCTAGTCACTGCCTGCATATATATGGTACTTCCTCTTCCTAGATGCATGTAATTCTAGGAGGACAGTCTCAAGTTACACAAAGTGAAAAGTAATTTGACTAAAAAAAACAAATATTTATCATACTCGTTAGATTTATTCTTAAATACTCTCCCCGTTTTAAATTATAGTTCGTTTGACTTTTTCAACCCCAAATTTGACCACTTGTCTTATTCAACTTTTTGTGCAAAATATCACTTTGATTATGGCTTACTCCTTCTGTCCCTTATTAAGTGTCGTTTTTGGTTTCCGTGTCATAATTTTGACTAGATTTGTAGAAAATATATGCAACATTTATATCTTTAAATAAATTTATTAAAAAACTAGATTAAAAGATCAATCTAATGATATTAATTATGCATCATAAATATTAATATTTTTTACTATAAAATTAATCAAAGATATTTCTCGAGAAGTGAGAAAGACAGTTATTTAGGGACGGAGGGAGTACTTATTTAATGAATAGTCTATGAGAATGACTTAAATTTGACTATATTTATACAAATTTTTTGAATAAGACGAGTGATTAAACTTGAGGTCAAAAAAGTCGAACGGATTATAATTTGAAACGTACAAAGTGCTTTTATTAAATATATTTTATATACTCATTAGTATTTTTTTTTATCATACTCACCAAAGTTTCTAGTACGTTGATAGTACTTTTTTTTTTGTTGTTGCAAACTTAGTTAAATGCAAGATCAAAGTTTACGTCGTCGTCCTTAGACCGACCAAAAAGTTAAAAAAGGAGAAAAAGGACCGAATGAATGCAGCAATCTGCCACGACAAATGTCAACTCATAGGGCCCCGGCGAAATAAGTCAAAAGGTATACATAAAGCTGACATGACCTGCCACAGTCGGCCGGGCACGCGGCATGTCACCACCAACACAAAACGGCTGCTCGATCATGCATGCATGCACGGAGACGTCGGAGAGAACTCTAGATGCTCGCTAGCTACAGGGAAAGGCAGTTGCATGCATGCAATTGCAAGAGATGCATGGAGGAGCTACCAAAAAGCTAGCTTAGCTGATGAGGAACAACCATGCATTAATCTGCGCCGCGAGGATCGCTGGGCTGATTGAACAGTGAACGTCCGCGGCCTGCATTTCATGACATGCATATAATGCATACTACTACACAGCACATCTTTCGTCGATTTCCCAAATCGGCTTAAGTTCTTACTAAAATTGCGCTCGGGACTAAAGATACCTTTAGTACACCAACCGGGACTAAAAGCCCCCCTCCCAATGGCTACTGGCGGTTGGTATTAAACCGAGGCTATTTCTAGGCCTTTAATCACGACTGGTTTTATGGACCGGGATTAAAGCAGGTCCCCCACTGTTTGAACTCTCTTCCTCCTTGCCCGAGCCCGAGAGCTTCATTTCTTTCGCTCTGTTCTTGCTGTGTTCATTGCTTCATTTAATCACTTCTACGCCTCCATCGACTCGTTGAAATGTTACTATCTTCAACCTCTCATGTTTTAGCGGCAACATATGTTGTTTCTTGACCTTATGTGTGATTTTTCTTTATGATTTTATCTCTTTTCCATTTTAAGCTTCATTCACTTGACATTGTTTGAATATTTTGAAAAAGACAAATAAAACTAGTATTCTAAGTATACACCTTTCATTTCTACTATGTCTTCCACATTTTATGGTTTAATTAGCTGAAAATAGAGATTTTAGTGTATTATTTAATTTAATTAGTTGAAAAAATAGAAATAGATTTATTTTTCTAATAAAGATTTTAGGGTATTATATGTTCCACATTTCAAGATTAATTTAGCTTAGTTTGAGAAATATAGATTTTTAGGATATTATTAAATGAGGAATTTATGGTGGATTGTTTTTGATTTATATATATGCCACTTGAGCTCAAGATAATTATATATTTAGATGAAAAAGGTAGCTACCTAGAATACTTTAGTTGTATACATGACACATTTGATGATTTTAGAGAAATGTAAATTTTAGTTGTTTTATTTTCTTTGTTTAGAATATGAGGAATTTATAATATCTAGTTTGAAAAATGAGTATAGAGAGTAGATGACAACTGCTTCGGGGTACTTGGCCTCTGATCGGGTTCCAAAGTGACTAAGGCCAGACCTCCCTCTCATTACCTGTGGCAAGTATATGCAAAAGACTGTGAAAGAGTACCGAGTGGGGAAGGCGGGTCCCAACAACGGTAGGATCTTCTATAAGTGTCCAAATCGCAATGTGAGTTATATATTTTGTCTCATTTGATGGTTATGGTTAGTTTGTACCTATTATACATGATGATTTTGATTAAAGTGTTGATTTTTTATTTCTATTTTCAGTGGGATGGGGGCTATTGTATACACTTGCACATCTTGATTTGATTGTATGCCCTGTTTCTTTGGATCCATTGTTTGACTTTACAATATATGCTATGCAAGTATGTATGCGTTGTTTCTCCCTACCTATGAACCCCATATATTTCCTATTAGTTATAGGGTGAGAGAGAAAAGGCATGACACCATTATTGCCTTGGTAAGGATCCACAAATACCACATATAGAGAGACTTGAGAGGTTCATACAAAAGAAACTTTGAGTTTTATTTTGAAAACTTTGCAAAACTCCAGGATGAAGGTAAAGTGATGAGCTTGAGACATAGTGCTTGGCTTGATCATTCTACTTTTCAATTGCTCAAGACCCAAGTGATGGCTATAAGCCCCATGGTTAAAGGTAATATGGGTAAGTTTGAAAGTCAGAATAGTTTACTCTAATCCAGAGGAGAATTCTTGTTTGAACACATGTGTACCTTTAAGGCGTGAAAACATTGTAGCAACTCCTGATCCATCATTGAGTTAATCTTTGCTCAGGGACAAGCAAAAGGTAAGCTTGGGGGAGTTGTTGATGGTCCTTAAGTACCAATTTTAACTGTCAACTAAACATAAAAAAGGATCCATATGCAATTCCCATCTAGATATAGGGGGGTTTACTAATGAAATTCCACAAGTTTTGGTGAATGCCTGTTTCTACAGGGGGTTATCAGAAAATATCAAGGAAAGGCCCACATGTCATGTTTACATAGAGATAATTATCAACCGCACAATTTTCTATACTCTAGAAGGTACCAGAAGACACGAGAACAAACGAGAGGCGGATCAGGATCGGAGTCAGGGCGCCCGCTCTGACCCCTAGGGCGCCCGCCCTAAGCCAGCAGCCAATCAAGCTCAAGTTCACGGATCGTGCTCCACCGCCTTTGAGGATGAATCTAATTCCTTCATATAGGTCGGTTTGATCCAACGACCCACGTTCATTTGAGGAGGCTATATAAGCAAGGCCCCTGACCCCTGAGGGAAGACCCCATCATCATAATTCATAGAGAGAGCAAAAGCTAGGGTTTAGAGATGAGAGGTGTCCCTCCAATGGATATCCTCTCTTCTCTAAACTAGAATAGATCTAGATAGTAGAGAGATGGAGGACGAGGGAAGATTAGAGGAGATGCCGGCATGTCGGTGCCTCCTCCGGTTGTACTTCGACATGATCAAGCTCTAATCAAGCTTGCTTCTGAGATCACTCTGGTAATCTACTACTTATTTCATTGAGAAATTACTATTTCTGGTTTGCAACTCTTCCAAGTACTTTAATCTATAGGACACTATAGGTTAGAGGAGTAGTATAGGTGTAAGCGCAGTGCTTAGATCTAGATTACTTGTGAATGTCTCCTACATTCCGGACCCGTGGGTGTAGCGCGGAAGTGACAGTTCCGTTGTTACCTTCGTATCCCACATCCGGTTTGTTTGACTCGCAGGACTGGCATACCTATGGTTAAGCATTCTCTGTGGTGTCTCTTTTCACGTGGTACGTCCCCAGATATAGATATATCTCCTTGAGATTAGAAGTAGAGAAACCCTAGTTATCCTCTCTATTCTCCTATTATCGCCCCTACACTAGATTATTCTCCCTTACCTTTAACCTTGTTTTCACCTTATCTTGTTCTTACCATATACTTTATTTTCACCCACTTATCTTTTCTGGTTAAGTTAGAGCATAGTTGATTCTCTCGTTTCCCTGTGGATTCGATATTTTAAACCCTTCTCGGGTGAAAGCTACAATGGTATCCGTGCGCTTGCGGATTTATCTGTGTGCGTCTAAAATACCCAACACTAGCCGTTACTAGGGGAATCCTTGTAAGTTTCTTCTCCTCCGCTTATTTATATGCTTAAATTCGGTGGGTAGTATCGACTGACCTGGGGTCGCGGTCCGAGCGGCGATGCGCTGCGGTGCTCGATGGGTCCTTAGGACCGACGCCGGCTGCGTGCCGGGGCGCTGCACCAAGGAACACTAGGTGTCGTCCACCATGTGCTGTGCCCGACACGATTCGCCGGCAGCCCCAACTTCGGCCCACCGCGCCCTGCGGCACGGGGTGCCAGACGCGACATCCCTACCCGAGGGTGGGTTGGGAGTGTCTTTTGGCGTGACGCCCAGGCAGACGTGCCCTTGGCCAGAAGGCCTCGGGCGCAACTTGCGTTCAAAAACTCGATGGTTGGCGGGATTCTACAATTCACACCAGGTATCACATTTTGCTACGTTCTTCATCGATGCGAGAGCCGAGATATCCGTTGTCAAGAGTCGTGTTGGTTAAGATATGATCGCTGC